>JALPVH010000424.1:0-38834 GCA_023242295.1 Diaporthe ilicicola | reverse complement strand
AATAATATAAATAATATAAATATATTTTAAAAATAAATTTTTATAAGCTTAAATTTTTAACTTAAATATTACTATTTATTTTTTAATATAGAAAATAAATTTAAAAAGATTAAATAATATATTTTAAAAATTAAAATTATACTTATAAAAGTTGTTAATCTATCTTTAAAGTTACTTTAAATTTATTTTTAAAATATATTTATATTAACTATTTTATTTTTTTAAGTTTTTTTATTAAGCTAAAATAATAATAAATATCAGAAAAGAATAAATTATAATATATCTTTTAAAATTAATATAATAAGTTTTACTATTAATTATTTTATTTTTTAAGTTTCTTTATTAAGCTAAAATAATAATAAATATTTAAAATAAATAAAGTATAATATATTCTTTAAGATTAATATAATAAATTTTATTATATAAAACTTTTTATAATAATTTATTCACGCCGATATTATTAGCTTTTTAAGGTTAAAGCTATTATAGGCTATAAGCTAGTTTAATACCGTTAAGCATTATATAAAAGTGTTATTATTATATAACTTAAGCCTTTAAGTTATTTAAAATAAGTAATATTAAAAAGCCGCTATTGCCCTAACTAAGATTTTAGCTTTACTTAAATATATACTTATTATAACTTTATTTTATAAAACTATTTAAAAGTAATTATTTAGCCGAAACCGAGATAACTATTAATTAAGCTTAAACTAGCACTTATATACGCTTAAAACCTTTAAATTAATTAAGTAAAGTTATTATATTCTATTGCTAAATATTTAAATATATAGATTTAATAGCTTTATAGCTATAGAAATAAACTTTATTTATAATAAATAAATCTTTACTTAAGTAAAAAGTTTTTTTATTAAAGCGAAAAAATATAAAAATAAAAGGCTTTTCTTATTTAAATAAGTCGATATATTTATTATTATTTTAAAGATATATAAAGTTTATTTTAAAGAAATAGAAAGGTTTATTACTTATAAAGTAAGAATTAATAATAAGCTAAATAGAAAAAGAAAGGTTAATTATTTAATACGCTTTTTTAAAAACGTTAACCTTTTATTTAAATAAATTAAAAATATAAAGCTTAATTATAGAAATATAATATAGTTAAATAGAAATTAATTTAAAAAAATATAATTATAAGTCTTTTAACTTTATATTAAAAAGGGGTAAGTTTTACTATATAAAACTTTTTATAATAACTTATTAATCGTTTATAAGTTTATTTATAGTTAAAAGCCGCTATTTTATATTAATCGCTATAATATTAAGCCGCGCCTATTTATATTAATATTTTTAATAAGCTATTAACCTATTAAGGTTAAAGTTATTATAAGCTATAAGTAATTTAATTTAATGTTATTAAGTATTACCGGTATTAATATATAAAAGTGTTATTACTATATAACTTAAATAAGTTACTTAAAATAAGCGATATTAAAAAGCCGCTATTACGTTAATCTTATAAAATATATATAGGTTTTAGCTTTACTTTATTATAACTTTATTTTATAAAACTATTTAAAAGTAATTATTTAACTAAAACCGAGATAATAGTTAAGCTTAAACTAATATATACGCTAAGTAAAGCTTTATATTTTATTATTTAAATATATAGATTTAATAGCTTTATAATTATAAAAATAAACTTTATTTATAATAAGTAAATCTTTATTTAAGTAAAAAGTCTTTTTATTAAGGTATAGAAATATAAAGATAAAAACCTTTTTTATTTAAATAAATAAATATATTTATTATTCTTTTAAAAATATATAAGGTATATCTTAAAGAAATAAAAAAGTTTAAAATATAATTAAAGGTTTTTTTAGCTTTATACTTAAAAGAGTACTAATATATTATTTATTATTATAGTAAAGGGTTAATGGGTACTTTAACTATATATTAATATCGCTTATTTACTTTATAAACCGAGATTATAGCATTCTACCTATTAATTTTAAAACGGCCTGCTATTTTAAGCGGTCTTAGCACCGCACACACTAAGGTCTCTAATAAGTAATGTCCCTTTACCACATTTAGCCCACCCTTTATTTTAGCTTACCTTTACCTATATTATAACTACCCTTTTTATCTTTAATTATTGCTTATTATAATATATAATCCCTTTTTTATTAGTATTAAAAAATTATTTAACTTATTATTATTTATAGATATCTTACCGGCTTTAATTTAAGCCTTTTAATAGCTTTAATATTTATTAAAACTTTATTAAAATTAAATTAAACCTTTTTTTTTATAAACCGTTTTAGTAGCTTTAATTTAAGCTTTTAATTATTAGATCTTTTATAATAATATTATTAGATTAAAGTTTTTTTAATTTTAGTTTTTTAAAATCTTTTTAAATAATAATTATTATATAAGGCTTAAGTATTTTTAATAGATATAACGGGCTACTAAACCTTTTAACTTATATAACTATATAGATATTTAATAAATAAGCCCCTTCGGCTAAAAATAATATTTATTTATATAAAATTAATTATTAAATTTATTATAATTATTTACTTATAATAAATTACTTTAATCTTTATAATTTTCCTTAATAAAATAATTAGCTAGCACCTTTTATTTATTAATTAGCTAAAAACCTATTATATTTTATATAAACTATATATTTATTATTATAAATACCTTTATTTATACCTTATAATAATAATAAAAACCTTTTTTTTATTATTATTATTAATATATTATATAGCCTATATAAATATAAATATTTTTAAAAAGACTTTTTAAAGGCGAAAATACCCTTATATTTAATAATTATAAAATATATATATTATATATACGTAAAAAAAGAATATATATTTTATTATTAAAATATTTCTATATAAAATTAATTGTTATATATATATAATATTTATTAATTATTAAAAGATGCTATTTAAAAGGGTTAATTAAAATAATTATTAAAATAAATATTTATTAAAATTATTTTATAGCTATTTCTTTCTTTATTTATCCCTTTTTTATAATAATAAATTATTAACTATTATAGTTTATAAAGGCTATAGAAAATTATTATTATTATATACTTAATTTCTTAAAAATAATAAGTAATAAAAAAAACTTTCTTATAGCTAAAATATATTGTATAAAAAAGATTTATATTTTTAAATTAAAGTTTTTTTATAATAAATTATTACCCTTTAAATAGCTAAAAATAAAGATATTCTTTAATTTTACTTTTATTAGCTTACTTTTATTAATATTTTAATAATTAGCCTATTTAATTACCCTTATAATAAAAAGCTTAAGAAAATTAAATTATAATAATATAATCTTTTTTATTATAGCCTTAAGCCTTTTAGCTTTAATATATTAATTTTTATATAATTAAAGCTTAAAGTAATAATTAAAAAAGACCTTTATTTATTTTTTTCTAAAAGAAATATAATTGCTATTAAAAAAGGCTAGTTTAGCTATTAAACCTTTTATTTTATATCGGGTTAATATTAACCTTAAAATACTTTAATTAATAATAAATTAAGCTAATTAATCTTTTTAATAATTAAAAAAAAGCCTTTAATTATTAATAATATATTAATAGCTTTAAGTGTTAATAATACAGTATTAAAGTATAATATAGGAAATATATTATATTTTAAAGGCCGCTTTAATTCCTATATTATTTATAATAGCTATAAAGGCGTTATATATTTTAGCTTTATCTTAAGTCTTTATTATAACTAGATTAATAAGTAAAAAAAGTTTAGTAATTAAAAAAAATTCTTTTATAAAGATATATAAAAGTAAATATAGGGCAGGGGCAGATATATATAGACGCGTATACGGATATGGGGTAGGCCGAAACAGGGGGTGGGCTAAATGTGGTAAGGGGACGTTACTATGTACCTGCGAACCACTTAAGCCTAGACACCCCTCAGAGTTCATCCGCCCCAGCCGCAGCCTCATCTGCTTTGTGGCTCGCTCCCAAGCCACAAACCTGGATGCCAGCTTTTAGAAGCCAATTCCGGCTCCTAAGCCTGCTATGCAATGGCCTTACGCGCCCGTCACACATTCCTGGGTCCTCGCACCCCTTAACAGTCCCAGGTCGTTTGAACTGTCTCTCGAAAGGTTCGGCAGAGGCGGGCTCGGAAACTTAGACACCGATGGAGCGTGCTTTAGAAGCTGGGCTGGAAGAGTGCGAAAGCAGACGAGAAGCAACATGCGCGGTGGTTCGTCACAAATGGGACGCCCTACTCCCCTTCAGCCTATCATGTAGCTATTGATGAACAATGCGACGTTTGTTTAAAAAAAAAAAAATTTAGTTCGGCTATTTATGTCTAGCAGGTAGCCTCTCCGCCATCTATCTCGACGTACTGAATGTGGCTTCCGACGAGGATACCTGGCTTGGCTCTGGTTGACGTTTCCTTCTTATTTCCACACCTTCTACCACAGTGACTAAGACTTGTGGAGGGTAATGTATGCCCTTCTCCTCGTTAACCTAGCAGCAGGAGTATCTTGAGACTCGATGAAACTATCCGTCGACATGATCATCGTCGTCGCCATCGCTCGTGACTTCATCACAATCCCCAGTCTCGTCGTCGTTATCGTAGTCTCCAGCTTCCTCTTTACTGTCGGAGCATCCAGTTTCCTCCTTGATACATATCGACGTCGCTCCCAAGGCTGTGGAAGTGGTTGTTAAGATCTCTGCCATCTTTATTACTGTCTCAAAGTTCCTCATTTTCGACATCGCTGAAAATTTCGTGGAAGTTCAGGTCAGTCTCTTCTTCCTCTTCTTCTCCATCGTTCATGACTTCGTCAGTCTGGTCATTGCCAACTCCGGCTTCCTGCAGGCGTGTGAGAAAGTCGTTGGCCTCCTCGTCACAGATCTTCCACCCGCTTTGACCACTCTTTATTGTCGGCGATAACCAAGAATCAATCTTGCCAGGCAGATGCATATCTAAAGCCCGTCGTAGGTATGCAATTGCGAGTCGATACGCCATCGAGACGTCAGCTCCAGCGTCATGGGCTTCCAGGGTCAGCTTTCTATCCTCGGGGAAGAGAGTACCATAGAGATTGGCGAGGTTTAATGGAAGTGTAGCTGCAGGTAGTCCCAGCTGATGCCTCAATTGCCGCCACCATGTAAGCGGCTGAGCAGCAAATCTTAATGATGGGAGGGAACAGAGGCTCGGCCTTGGTAGATTCAAGTATAAACCGCAAGCAGTCAATATCGCAGTCTAGTGAGCCCTAAGCCACGAACGTTTTCAAAGCACCGTGTTTCTGGATAAATAAAAATTAATATAATCGTAGGAAGAGGGGCTTGGATATCTTACTAACCTTGACGTATCGATCAGTGATGTCCGCGATCTCTTTGCAGCTCTTACCCTGGGTGATCTCCTCTGGCCTCCCAGGATAGTAGGTGTGAACTATGGCAGCTCCAATACAACGTCAAGGACCTGAGTGGGCCCTTACGCTCATAATTCGGTCGAGAAGGGCACCCTTTGTGATTCCGTGATTGATTGTTGTGGGAGCAATGATCCATTCGCCGTAACCGTCAGCGGTAGCGACCTGACAGGGAAATCTTACGCTGGCAGGAAAGGTGATAAATTCGAAGTCAGCGATGGCAGTGTTGGCAGGATACTTCATCCACGCCGTCATGGTATAGACACAGTCTCTCAATAGAGGAAACTCGGTTTTCGGCGCCAGAATCGCGCAAAGAGAAGGACTTGACCCTGCACGTAATGGCACTTTATTCCAGATCCTGCTCCATCCCGGGCAGTCTGGCATATGCTTGTCTACCAGGTCATTATGAACGCGTGCCCCATATGCTTTACACCTCTTGAACTAGCAATGATGATATTCATCGAGACTGATCTTGCAGCCGCAAGAGCTACACACCGTCCGACGGCAGATGCGCATATGTGCCAGGATCTGGACTTTGCTCCCACGGATCTTGCATTGCGGGCATACATGAACCTTGCATGCTGCTTCATGTCGTCGAATAAACTGATGTGTTCCATGCTTCGCGCACTTACGACACACAGCCGGCAGCGATTTGGAACATGCTTTGGAGTGTTTGAGTTTTTCTGAAGTTAATATCTAGCTTTTGCGACAGCGGAAGCATTTCCAGTATTCGCACACTCTGTACCTAGGTAATGTTCTTGGAGGTTAGCGAAGGATTTGCGGCACCTGTTGCAAGAAAATGATTGTTGGCCGGTACATTCCTGGGAATGTTTCTCCTTCTCTGTTCGAAGAATGCCATATTTCCTGCATTTGCTGCATCGATACCATTTGCAGATCTTCACATGTGCTGCTTGTTCGCTCTTGAGAAGTCGCGATCCGCACCGCCAACAATTCGTGAGTGGCGGCCCGCAAATATGTGTCTCCCTTTCGCTCATCGGCATTATACTCTTGCACTGACTAGCAGGGCATCTCCATCTCTCCCTGGCTTTATAGTGGTCGGTTGGAGGATGATTGTGCTCTCCCCTGCGGCTAGTAACAACCCAGAAGTCATCTTTGCGCTTAATCGTAGCCCTCCAAGGACAGAGATGGTTTTGGCCGTGCTGCCGAAGTGGAGACTTCAGCCATCGATATCGCACGCAACTTGACGCAAGCATAGTGTCTGCTGATCAAGTCGCCTGTAGCGTTCCGACAAGATACGCGTTGGGTCATTTGAAACCCGTTGGGTTGGAGATAACCATCGAGGGCCTGCTTGGCTGATTCTGGTTTGGAAAGGTGCGACTGAAGACGTCGTCTAGTGTCGCAGTTTTGTCGTTCTCGAGTACAGCTTGAGATGACGATTGTCTCAAAGAACATCGCTTACCTTGGCCACCGTAGAAACAGTTGGCACATGAACCACCCATAGGGTTATCAGCAGAGTGAGGATCATTGACAGTGCATGCTTCCCAGCGTCCGAAGCCTCGCGCGCAATATCCGTAAGGGGTACCAGCAACAACTCCACACGCTTGAAGCAGCCCAGACTTCAAATTGGACTGAGCAGCTGGTTGGTATGGTTGTGCGCAAATCCTTTCTTCTAGGGGACCGCTACATCGAACTTCCCTTCGCAGATACAGCGATCAACAGGGGAGAGAGGGCGGGCTATTGACATCTGGGTACGCGTTGCGCACTTCGATGTATTTCGCGTATAGAGCTTGCCAAGATGTCATGGCTTGTAAAGAGCCTTTTCCTACGCAATTAGTTGGTACCGCTTATTGTAGGGAACTAGGATGAGGCTTACTACTGCTGGAGATGGCGGGAAGGCCGAAGTTATGTGTGCTTGCCGACATTCTCTCGTCCGATACGCCGAGGTGCGATTGTTTCCATTCTAAAGCAAGGAAAGGGATAAGAACCGACCTTAACCCAGCCAATGTCCGCCTATCCAGCTTCTAGGTACCGCCCACCTAGTAGAGTACCCGCCCGGGAAATTGCCCACCCCCGGAAACATAGCACGTTTTCCATCTATTTTAAATATCGATAATTTAACTAACATACCTTTAATATATAATTAACTTCTCTAATACATAATATTAAAGTTTTATTATATTAAAATTAATTTATTTAATAATATTTAAAAATATAGAAGTAATTATTAAGATTTTATATATTAAAATTAAAATAAATAAAATATTATTTTTAGAATTATTTTTAAATATTATATTATAAGTAATATATATAAAGAAGTAATATATAACTTAATAATATATATAACTTTTTAATCACTTTTAGATATAAGGTTAAAAAACCTATAATTATATTTTTTTAACTAAATATTATTTAACTATATTACGTTTTTATAATTAAGCTTTATTTATTTAAATAAAAGGTAAACCTTTTTAAAAAAGCGTATTAAATAATTAACCTTTCATTTTCCACTTAATTTATAATTTATTCTTACTTTATAAATAATAAATTTCTTTATTTCTTTAAAATAAACATTATATATCTTTAAGGTAATAATAAATATATCGATTTATTTAAGTAGGGAATAGTTTTTATTTTTATATTTTTTTAATTAAATAAAAAAACTTTTTATTTAAGTAAAAGTTTATTTATTATAAATAAAGTTTATTTCTATAGCTATTTATAAGCTATTAAATTTATATATCTAAATATTATGCTTAATAATAAAATATAATAGCCTTACCTAAATTTTAAATATATATAAGTGCTAGTTTAAGCTTAACTATTATTTCGGTTTTAGCTAAATAATTATTTTTAAATAGTTTTATAAAATAAGGTTATATTGCTTAATTTTACTAGATAAATATATATTTAAATAAAGCTAAAACTTATATATATTTAATAAGATAGTTAGAGCGATAATAGCTTTTTAATATCGCTTATTTTAAGCAACTTATATTAAAGGCTTAAGTTATATAATAATAGCACTTTTATATATTAATACCGGTAATACTTAATAGCATTAAACTAGCTTATAGCCTATATTAGCTTTAATTTTAATAGACCGGTTTATATTAAAGCTAATAGCTTATTAAAAGTACCGGTATAAATAAATTAAGTGTAGCTTAATGCTATAGCTATTAATATAAAATAGCGGCTTTTAATTATAAATAAGCTTATAAAAGATTAATAAGTTATTATAAAAAGTTTTATATAGTAAAGCCTATTATATTAATCTTAAAAGATATATTAAACTTTATCTTTTTTAAATACTTATTATTATTTTAGCTTAATAAGGGAATTTAAATAAATAAAATCGTTAATATAAATGTTAATTTTAAAGTTTATTATATTAATATAGCTATAAATATTTTATAAAATATTTAAATAATTTAAATATTAAATATATTTATTATATAATTTTATAAAACTTTAATATAATTTATATTAAAATAGCTTATTACGTTTTTAAAGGTATATAATATCTTAAATAAATATTTTATATATTTACTTTAATAATTTATTAAAAAGCGTAAAAATTATTTTAATAAATAGAAAAGTTACCTTATAATTTAAAAGCTTTTTTAAATATACTTTTTATATTACCTTTAAATATAATTTAATTTTTAATCTTTTAGCTTTTTAATTTATAAGTTATAATTTATTCTTTAATTATAATTTTTACTCTTAAATTAATATAATATTAAATAATTATATTATAATATATAACTTAACTAATATAAAAAAAATTTCTTAAAAAGCGCCTTTATAAACTTAGTGGTGAGATTAGTGATATAAGTATCATGTGACTACTTATGCTGACTCATTTAGTCACGTGCCGTAACGCGCCCTAACCCCACATAGCTTAACTCTTCTTATCATTAAGCAAAAATTTACCACGATCCGGAATCTGGAGTAGATGCCAAACTAATTCTTTTGAAATCATTGAATTTGTTCAATAGCAACAGGCGTGGCGTGCCAATGCATTTGGTGCAACTACACCCATTGCACAGATTCGGAGGTGCAGGGTCTAGACTAGCCATATCGATAGTATGCACAGCTGGAAGCCAGCCGGCAGCCAGCTCGCGCTCACATGCCCCGCGCACAGACCACCCAAGCTAGCCCATAGCTACCTACGCCTTCAGAGGCTGCAGCCTCTGGCTGCTTCCTCCCTCCTACACCATAGATCGATTCCAATACAACCTCATTGCAGCTATTTTCAAACCGTGCCAACCGTCAGAACTCAACCTTGGCAGACAAGAACGTCGTCAGCACATCATGGCGTCTGGAAAGGCACCTGCAGAAAACATGCTTTGGGGTGGACGCTTCACAGGTTGGTTCTCTATGGAAGTTCAAGTGCAATGCGCGCTGACCTCAGAATGACAGGCGGCCTCGATCCCCTCATGCTCAAATACAATGCGAGTATTGATTACGACAAGCTCCTGTACAAGGAAGATATCCTCGGCAGTATTGCGTTTGCACGCGCAAACGCTAAGTCTGGCGTCATATCCAACAGCGAGTTCGCTGAAATCGAGAGAGGTCTCCGGGAGGTTCAGAAGGAGTGGGAGGCAGATGCCTTTGTCATCATGCCCAATGATGAAGATATTCATACTGCCAATGAGCGCCGGCTCGGTGAGATTATTGGCAAGGACATCGCCGGCAAACTACATACGGGTCGCAGTCGCAATGAGCAGGTTGTCTGTGATATGCGTCTGTGGCTTCGCAACCAGATCCAGGAGCTTGAGAGCCACCTAATTGCACTCATCGAGACTATTGCCGGTCGCGCTGAGGCCGAGTGGTAAGTCTGATTATCCTAACCTCCAAATATAGTGGACCCTCCTGACCTTGATAGCGGCATTATCATGCCTGGATATACCCATCTCCAGCGTGCCATGCCGGTTCTGTGGTCGCAGCATCTGCTATCATATGGCTTTTACTTTGCGAGCGATCTTGAGCGGCTGCGCGAGACTTCAAAGCGTGTGAATAGGAGCCCACTTGGTTGTGGTGCTCTCGCTGGCAATGGCTTCAATATCGATCGCGACATGATGGCCGAGGAGCTGGGCTTCGAAGGCCTTCTATGGAACTCCATGAATGCTGTTGGTGACAGAGATTTTGTCACTGAATTTCTACAATGGGGTAGTATGTTCATGCAACATATTTCTCGATGGGCCGAGGATCTTATTCTGTATTCCACTACAGAGTTCGGCTTTATCTCTGTCGCGGATGCGTATTCTACTGGAAGTTCTTTGATGCCGCACAAAAAGAACCCGGATGGCTTGGAACGTGAGTACCTCCCGTGCTGGTAAATACCCCTTCGGGTATGTCTTGGGAGAAATTTCTGCTATGAGATGAATGGTTGCTCCTCAGACAAGACTCAAAGCTCCCGCGACAAGCCTAAGAAAGAAATTAACATGTGATCATCTAGTCTTGCGAGGAAAAGCTGGTCGAGCATTTGGCCATATGGCTGGCCTTATGATGACCCAAAAAGGCCTCCCCAGCACGTATCAGAAGGACTTGCAGGAAAGCTGGGAACCTTTGTTGGATCATGTGAAGACTATCTCCGATAGCCTTCAGATTGCAAACAGGATCCTCGGTACCCTTACTGTCAAGCCAGAGCGGATGAGGGCTGCCCTCGATCCGTTTATGCTGGCTACTGATCTTGCTGATTATCTTGTACGAAAGGGTGTACCCTTTCGTGAGACGCACCATATCTCTGGGCAATGTGTCGCTAAGAGCGAGGAGCTAGGTATCCCGATGAACGAGCTCTCACTGGAGCAACTACAGGCTATTGATAGCCGGTTTGGGGAGGATGTTTCGCACACGTTTGACTACGAGAGAAGCGTCGAGCTGAGATCAGTCAAGGGTGGTACTAGTCGGGCACGCGTCCTGGAGCAGGTCAAGGTTCTCAAGGCTATGACCGAACGTACTCTAGGGTGAGATGTAGCCTCTACCTAACCCAGGGAGAAGACTGTTTGTGTGCAGTGCATTGACGTTGCTGAGCCTAAGCTCACTCCATTTCAGAGCGTTACCTAGACCCCCTTTCGCTTGGGGGATAATGCTGAGGGAAAATGAATTTACCCTGAACTTCCGTCTCGTGCTGCCGTGAGCAACCATAGCTCTTGCGATTCTCCTCGCGTTGGTTAGTCCGAGGCGCTCCTTCGTTGGATGCTGTCCCGTGTGTTGCCCCCTTTTCGCGCCATGTTGTTACTGCTCTCCCTAGTCCATGAGCTCGGTCGAAATGAGGCTGCTGCCTTGGTAGGATGTGGCATTGGCAGAGTGGCCATCTATTACATTATATCCACTAAACCCCTTAATATAATTAAGTGGAAAATTTCCAGCTTTTAGTTAAATGGAATTAAATTAACAGGCCTTTAGTATAATTAAATTAAAATAAAATTAAATTTTATAGCTTTCCTATTTAAAAAGTATAAATATAAGCAAAGGGTTTAAGGTAAAGCCTTAAGCGAAAAAATTGCTTATATAATTAAAGCTGGTTATCTTATCTTATCTAATTAGAACCGGCTATTTAATCTCTTATCTAATCTCTGATAAGATAAGGGAAAGGAAGGAAGGAAAGGGAAGGGAAGGGAAGCAACTAGATATCTATTTCTCTTCTCCCCCTTCCCCCCCTTATTTTTATATAAGTTAATTTTATCATATTTATTAAATGGTTTAATTAAATTGAATAGATTTATTTTATTTGTTAGTGGAATGGGTGTAATTGATTCCATTTCTATTCTAGTGGGAATGGATTAATCTGAGTGTAATGGATGGCCACTTTATTTATGGGATCGAACTATGGGTCGAACTCCATTAAGATAAGCCTCCGTATTGCCTTCTACGCCGAGACTAGACTTCCAGCTCGGCCCCAAGGCCCTCCTGCTGACGTTATGGTCCTAACCGACCGCCTCGTTCTGCCTTGTCTGTCGTACTGAGTGATGAAGACGCCTTCTTGATCAGTTGAGGGATTGGCCTGGATCTTCGAGCCAGCCGACGCCGAGAGAAAATCAAGCCACGTCTCAGTCTCCGAGAACCCGGGGTCCTGGTTGTTTCCAAGGATGAGGGGTTGGCTGAACCATGGAACCAAATTGCCCGAGACTTGTAAACGATGATATCTGTATGCTCTCTCCTTCCATTTCCGAGTAGCAGGATGTGATATCGTGATCTGGCCTGAATTGGTTGATGGGATTCGCTGCATTTTGTCTTCTCATGCCCTGCGGGTTTAGGGTGTCCATGAGCGGCTGGCGTGGAAGATTGACCCATCGGGCGATTCGGGCCATTTGCCTTGAATGGAATCTGCCTCGCTCTGTACCTTCTGTACCTTCTTTAAAGAGGGTGTGAAGTGAGATGGACTCAAATCTTCTGGAGGCCTGAGACCGAGCTGCTAATACCACGTACTGGTGGATTGGCTAGTGTTCTTCATAAGCACTGCGTCGTCGCGAAGCTGCATATTCGAAGCTAGGCTCACAAGCCCGGGAGGCATGCGCCTGGCAATAGTTGAATACCAAGCGTAATTCAGGCTTCTAAAGAAAAAGAAAGGGTATGATATTACGGATGTAATGGAGTAGGATAAATGCAAATTGTAGTGGTCTGGTATTTAAAAGGGTAGGTGAAAGGGTAAAGAAACTTAAAAAAAATAGAAAACTATAGTTATATAGGGTTTTAAAGCTTAAAGCGTTAAGCGACCCGCTATTTCTTATATAAGAAACATTAATAAGCGTTTTATACATATAAAAAAAACTAAAGTTATTATTTCTAATAATCTTAACATCTTTTTAAAGTAAATAAGTTAATAGATATTAATATTTATAAGTGTTAATTAATTTTAATTATTTATTTTTACTTTATTTAATTAATTTAAAATAGTGAAAATAGCTATAATATTAATTTAAAATAGTTAATTTTAATAGAAATTAACTAGTTAATATTAATTAATATTAATTATATTATTAAAAATTAAGTTTATTATAATTTATTAAAATATATATTATAGTTTATTACTTTATAGGATAAATTTCCTTATAAAACACTTCTTTTATTATAACTCCACATTATAAATATATAACGATATAAAGCAGTAAGGGGTGCTATAAGAGTAGCGTTATATTTTATAATAGTTATAAGCCCTTAAACTTCTCTAATATAGCGGTTAATTCCCTTAACTAGCAATAATTAAAATAAGTCGCTTCCTATTAGCTAGAAATTATATATATAGGCCCTATAGTAAGGATTTATAAAGGTTATTAGTTTAAGTTTAGGAGAGATCGACTATACCTTATCTTATAAGGGCGCTTTATAAGGGCAGTTTACTTAAAAATAATCCTTATAAACTAAAGGGTATATAACGATATAAAGCAGTAGGGGGTGCTATAGGTGTAGCGTTATATTTTATAATAAAATATATATAGCGAAACTTACTATAATCTTCTTTAAAATATATTCCTACTAGGGGGAGGGGGGGTTTCTAAATAGACCGCGCAATTTAATTACTAATTAATATTAAATTAAAATTTAAAAATTATAGCAAAATATTAAGAAAAGGCTACTAGAATACTATTAAATTAAAATTATTTTAAAGGGCTACATTATACTAAAAAATATACTATATTATACTTAACACTATATTAACACTATATTAGCGTATTTTAACGATATTAAAAACGAAAAGGCTATTAGTTTAAACCTTATTATTTTTAAATCCGTAGCTATTTTTAAATATTTTTATAGCTTTATAGATAGTTAAAAAGCTTATAATTAAGCTAGAAAAAAAAGAAATAAGTAGTTAGGTTAAGTACCTTAAAAAAAATAAATAAAAAAAAACTTAATTTTTAAATATATATTAAATACTTCCCTTCTAGGTATAAGGTTAAAAGACCTATAATTATGTTTTTTTAAACTGAATTCTATTTAACTGTGTTATATTTCTGCAACTAGGCTTTATTTCTTTAGTCTATTTAGATAAAAGGTAAACCTTTTTAAAGAAGCGTATTAAACGATTAACCTCCCTTTTTCCATTCGGCTTATTTATTCTTGCTTTATAGGCGATAAACTTGTTTATTTCTTTAGAATAGACCTTATATCTCTCTAAGGTGATAATAAATATGTTGATTTGCTTAGATAGGGAAGGTTTCTTATCTTTACGCTCCTTTATATTAGCAAGAAAACCTCTTACCTGGGCAAAAATTTGCTTGTTGTAAATAGAGTCTATTTCTGTGGCTGTTTGTGAGCTGTTAGATTTATATATCCAGATACTATGCTTAGCAATGGAATGTGGTGGCCTTACCTGGGTCTTAGGCGTGTGTAAGTGCTGGTTTAAGCTTGACTGTTGTCTCGGTTTCGCGCGGCAGGCTGAATGATTGCTTTCGAGTGGTCTTGCAACACAGCGGAAAAGGTTGTGATGGCAGAGCAGAGCTAGAACCTGTGCGTATCCCACGAGAGTACGTCAGGGCAATGGCGGCTTTTTAACATCGCCTATTTCGAGTAACTTGTGTTTGTGTGTGGAAGGCCTGAGTTATACGGCGATGGCACTTTCGTATAGTGCTTGACGGCGTTAGATTAGGTTGCTCGCGGCCCGCGATGGCTTCAACCTCGACGGCACCGGCGCGAATAGATTAGGCGCGGCCTAACACTACGGCTATTAGCGCAGAATAGCGGCTTCTGATTATAGACGGGCTTGTAGAAGATTGATAAGTTACTGTGAAAAGTTCTGTATGGTAAAACCTACTGTGTTAATTTGAAAGATATATTATGCCTTATCCTTCTCGGACATTTACTGTCGTTCCAGCTTAATAGGGGAACTTAAATAAATAAAATAGTCGATATATTAAATACTTAATATAATATTAATATTATATTAATATATTTTAATATAGATTAGGTATTATATTATTTCCGTTTTATATAAATAATATAAGGTATATAAAAAAAATAATGTTAACCTATTAATTTAATTTTAATATTATTGCCATACTCTATTACAGTGCTTTTGCGATGCTTTCATTTACCCCCCCTCCCCCTGGTAGGTTGTTGTGGAGTAATCGAGTGTAGCACCACCGAGTCCCGCGAATCGATCCAAATTCCGACCCTCTTTCTGAGCGGGCGTGGGCGCCCCATACTTATATACAGAGCGTGGCCCTATAGTAGACCCGCTCGGCTGCCACGATTGTCTCTTGTCCTTGTTGGACATATAGGCTTTGCAAAACAAATTGAGGCCTGGTAGGGTTCGAGCTCGTATTTAGCAATTGCGATGCCCGATTTCCCTTAACACTGCGCTTCCAGCTGTGTACATTATTAAAGCAGCCATAGTCTACAGACACGTTAATGTTCCGGCTTGGTAGGGGAACTTAAAGAATACAGACAGTCTGCATCTAAATCCCATGTAGCCCACAAGACCCACGAAGTGGGAAGGGTGTTCCAATATTATTGGCTGAGAAACATTGTCAGAGGGTGAATACTACTAACTGCGTTTGATCCGTACCAGCTCGTATGCTGACAAAGAAGGGAGAAGCAACTGATAACTATGCAGTACTCATATTGAATTGTCCACATGCAGAAAGGGACTCGATTTGGAATCCCTCGAATCCAGTTTCGGTAAGTAGCTCTACCTGCCTCTAACAAGCACAGATGTTGGGGTCGCAGCCTCCTCCACACGTAGTGCCACAGCCCTTCACAAAGCTTGGTGTCTGAACCTGGATCTGGAGTTGCCCGGCATGGTTGCTGCTCCCATCTACCGTCTTGTTGATCTGGTATGTTGCCCATTGAAATGTATTGTTGTGGGCCCACACGTCGTACACGTCCTCCTTAATCGCATCCCAAACGTTTGAAATGTCCGCGCCCGTATCAACCCAAGTGTCTGTTGTGTTTGGAGTCACAGACGTATACACGAGGTAGAAAGCAAAAGTTCCTGCATCAGGATAGGATAAGTATAGCGCGCCGTAACCCGATACATTGCCGCCGCCGGGAGTGCCTTCATTGTACCTACACGAAGGTCAGTTGTGATCATGTACACGCGTAGAGATCAGAACCTGTGGGACTCACAGTCGCGGGAAGATACCATCAAACTGGTCCAAGCTTGTCACGAGATCGGCCGTTGGCAGATCGGGGCACTGCGCCGTTGTCCCATCTGAGTACCATGTGTAGGAAGTCCCATCTTCGGCTCCGGCGACTGTTCCCGAAGATCTCTTTGTTGGTAGGTGGGCGTAGCCCTGCCCAAGTACTGAGGCAGACGCTAGGGAGGCAGCCGAGAGCGCCAATGTCAAGAATTTGGAGAAGGCCATGGCTCTGGGATTTTTTTCCTTTTCCTGATGAAAAGAATGTGCGGGCGGATGAAATAGCTGTACACAATATCTGGAAGTAGCCAAGACTGGGAATTCGAAGCCCTTTTATAGATTTGATTCTTCTGAGGTTACTCGCTGAAGCTTACTCGCCCTCTCCGACCCGTTTTAGTTGCACTAGCTGTGTTACTACATCGTATATCGCGTCTAGGCATGTCCATCCTTCGGAACTCAAGATAGCCAATCACAAGCGAACGCCAGCGGTGTTCACGGAAAATTAATCAGCTAAACGCAAGGCGGCCGGAACTCGGCTGAAGAGCATTGGTATTTCCGGGCCCCTGGCACTCTAGACCTGAATTGCGCACAGCGGCGCAATACGAGAAAGTGGCTGCTGGCGTGGGATCTGCAGTCGCACCAGCTGCTACTGCTTTCCTTCGGCCATAGGCTAGCTTGAAATTCCTCTCGCTTAGATGCAGCATCGTCAACGGGTAAGCACTAAATGCAATATTTCGCGGAGGTAAACGGATAGCTTCTTGCCGAGCGTTGGCAGCGAATTTGAAAATTATCATGTTGAAAAGCGATTTCAAGGAGATATGACGGAGCAGAAAGAAACGTTGCATTTGGCTACACAAAATAGTCTATCTCAACGTGGACTCTCCGCTACTCGGCATGCCAGCTGCCTATTCTCGACAGTGACGCATTACATAGACGCACAGGCATCAGAACTCCCTCCGTCAGTACGTGACATAAAATGAGTATTCGTCCATGCGCATACTCTGTGGATAATCAAAGCTAATTTAGCAAGAGTTGGAACTGTACGGCTAGACCAACTCGCCACGGGGACCAGGAATCATGACTCAGAGATGCTGTGGGAGCAATTTAGTTGAACTATTGTTGGCTGTATCACTAGAAGCTTTGGACTGGTGCTGCCACAACACGATTCCTATTCAGGCATCAAATAGAGATCAAGTAGATATCCCAATATCAGATGTATATGAGGAGCTTCTACATACTCAGCAGTCAGACATTCACATAAGCACTTGATTATATGCGGGCCGATCTACCACTCAAAAGCCTTGCCAGCTATGCAGGTACATGCAACTATCTTCGGCTACCTAAATAGTTTGGCAGCAGAATGATAACACCGTCTCTATTCTACTCACGCAGCGTGACTCGAACTGGAAATCCATCAGCTGGATGAGCTCCTCCGCCCCCAAGTTCAGCCTGGTAGACGCGGTTGCCGTTCGCCGTCTTGATCCCCGTGCGTGGATGCAGTTGGTCCCACTCATCATAAGCAGGGGTGATGTCAAACAATCTTGCCGTCATGACGAGCACAACCCGGAGTTCCAGCTGTGCAAGTGTCTGGCCGATACACGCCCGGGGGCCCCATTCAAAGGCTCTCCAGGAGCCCTTCTTCGGGTAAAGCGGATCTCCGGGGCTGGCAAGCCAGCGCTCGGGTACGAACTCCTCGGGCTTGGTGAAGACATCTGGGCGATGGTGCATCAAGAGACTGAGCGTCCAGACCTGACAGCCCTCAGTCGGGTACTGTCGACCTTGTTCATCTGTAAGAGTAAGATCTGGACGGCCCTGACGCATGCTTCCGGCAGGTGGGAAAATGCGGAGGACCTCTTTGGTGACAGCAGATGTGTACGGTATCTCATTGAGGAGCGTTGGATCGCTGGCGATCAGACGGCTGCAATTCTCACTTGAGAAGTCGGAACCAAACACCTTGTCGTGCTCAGCGCGGACCTTGGCAAGAACTTCGGGATGGCGGGAAAGCAGCAGGTAACAGTACAGCAGCGTGCTGCTCGTTGTGTCGTGCCCGGCGTAGAGGAACATTCGGAGCTGAGGCTTCATGACTTCTTTGAAGGTCTGTTCCGACACTTTGCTCGTGCTTCCAGAACTGGAAAATTCTTTGTCCATGGCCAAAGAAATGATGGACTTAGACTGGGACGACGCCGACCCGGCAAGTGCCCGCTCTTCGAAACGCTTGTCAATCTCCTGGTCGAGGTACTGGTCCATGCGGTAGCTGTTATATTTTTGAACTATGGGACGTATATTCAAGTAGCGGCGGAATGGATTGTAACTCGTGGCGAAAGGTGTCCACAAGATCTGTCTCCGGAGGCAGTCTGCGAGGGCACTGCCTTGTGTCTGATAACGGAGCCGCGCATCACTAACACAGCCAAAGTTAGAAGACGATTCCTCGTAGGAAAAAGACAGCATAGGTGCAGCTCACAGGGTTGCCCGACCGATGATGTCGAATGTAAGTCGCAATGTGTATTCTTCCAGTGGAAACACCTGGGCCTGTCTCGCGCGCTGTAGAAGCAACTCGCAGAAGACAGGTCACAGCAACCTCCTCACTCATGGCGGGAGCAAGCCCTATGATGTAACCTGCGGCGAATCCCTGATTAAAGAGGCCACGCCACTTCTTCCACGACGCTCCGTGCATCGTCATGAGCGATGGCCCGCCGTTGATCACCTCCAGGGTGCTGCACATGGCCTCAGGTTTGTCAAGGAAAGCAGTCTCGACTTGCGATGCCACGAAGGGGTCGCCAACGACCATGAGGGTGGAGTTGAAAGGCCACAGGTCGAGGTAGAAAATTCCGCCAGGGAACTGCCTCGCCATGAGCTGCACCACGACGTGCATCGTTGAGTTTCGTGGGAGTGCTTGGATGCATTCCTTCAGCGCGATAAAGTGCCCGAATACAGGGTGGCACGCCGGCATTGGCTTCATGTTGACGATCAGTAGGGGTAAGCCTCAAGGGGCCAAGCTCTCGACGAGAGCCCGGTATAAACCCACCGCGTTGGCTGCCTGCAGCTTCCGGACATGCTGGCGGTTGGCATTGAACTTGACGAGAAAAATGATGAAGGCAGCAACGGCTGCAGCCAAGAAGGCGGACGCATTGACATTGATCATGGTGTCTCCGTAGCTTCGCCGTCCCTCCTCTGCGCAGGCAAGAGAGCAAAGTGATCGGATTGGCGATGTGTGCGGATGGGTTTGCTCGATCTTGGGATTTATCCTGAA
Organism: Diaporthe ilicicola; assembly: GCA_023242295.1. Lineage (NCBI taxonomy): Eukaryota > Fungi > Ascomycota > Sordariomycetes > Diaporthales > Diaporthaceae > Diaporthe > Diaporthe ilicicola. The sequence goes on along the minus strand of JALPVH010000424.1, from coordinate 19,160 downwards.
CAGAACTGCTCAAACACAACGAGGGAGATGGATGAGGTTTGGGAACGAATGAAACAGGATGACAAAGAAGTCCGGTGCTGATCTCGATCAGTCGCCCAACCAGTGTGGCGTTGGTCATTGTGTGTTGGCTATTTTCAGCTTTGTGTCCAATCATTGTCTGCCCGTATTTTGGCGCAGAAAGAGGTGAGCTTTTCTTCCAATGTATCTCACTGTGAACTTTTTTAAACTTCAAACAGATCAATGCACCAATGATCCCGATCAGCATGGTAGAAGCCTAGCGCTCGCCGTCCTGAATGCTTGCGTCGATATCATTACCGACGCCTTCAGTACGTGGCCATGAAAAGAACAGCGAGCCAAATCCAGGAACTGAATATTCTCGCTAGTTATTTCTCTTCCAATCCTCATTCTGAGGCGGACGATGTTTCCACTTGTCCGTAGGATCTCACTTGCGAGTTTCTGCTGTCTGTCTGTCGCGATGATCATCTGCGCCTTCACTCGACTCGGTGGTGTCATAGCCGGTACGAAACCCGGCAGTCACGGCTCTGCCCCAATCTGGGATACATACTGGTGTATTGCCGAGGCTTGTATTGCCCAGGTCATGACTTCAGTCACTGTTATTCGCAGCGCCTTCATCGCTCAGCAAGTCCGGGAAGATAAACGCCACCAGGACAGCCTTCTACGCAACTTCGGTCGCCGCCTGCTTTCAACGCTGCGACTCCCTGGCTCCTCAGCAAGTAGCAGGCGAAGCCCCCAAGGGCATCAGACGACCACGAAGCTGTGCCAGATGTCCCAAAAATAGGTACTCAGCATTTGACACGAGGTACACTCAATGGTGTCAGAACATTCATAGGATCTAGGAAGAGGGAAAGCGACGACCAATCCGACCTATTGAAGTCTGTAGACACAACAATCATTCTTAAGGACTTGGATTACCACCAAATGCGGAAAAATGAGATGCCAAGGCCGTCAACTGCTACTGGCTCCAAACCCTAGAGCCTTTAGCATACTTTCGCAGCTCTTAGGCTATGAAACGATTGAATATAAGAGGATTAATAATATTAAAATTAAAAAAAATATATTTTTAACTCGAATGTTTTTATAATAAGACCCTTAAAACTTAATATAGAAAATTATAATAAATAACTAAAAATGTTAATTTTTAAAAATATTTAACTTTAATAACTTATAATTAAATTTATAAAGAAAGTAGTAAATATCGTTAGTTATATAATATAGTATAAGGGGGTGTATATAAATTTATATATAGTAGGTATAGCGCACTAGGATCGCGTTTTCAAACTATTAATTATATATGAGAGTAGTAAGCAGTGCTTTAGTATCCTAGACGTTGATGTTGGCCATTGTTGAAGGATTGCAAGCACAAAATGAGCTGCCAATCTTACAACGGACGGCCGAACCGTATCATTCGGGACGATCAGCCGGAGTACTGTGCAGTACCTGCGTCGAACCCAGCGGCGATGCGACCGCTGACCGCCGCCGCATCCCAGAACGAGCTGGCGGGCCCCGCAATCTCATGGAACATTGAACCAGGCATGGGCTCCCCACAGTCTCGGTACAGCTGCCCCCGGTAGGCTACCAACGTGCAGGGTTCGCATGGAAGAATTCGCGTCCGCCATGGGGTCGGCTAATAACAAGAACACAACTGTGACTAGTAGAGCAGGGCAGTTCACGACGTCGTGTGAGGCCTTGGAACATGATATAAATACCCGCTTCACGTCAGCTGCACGGGCGAATGGGGCGGTTGAAGGTGCAATCCTCCAACACGACTCTGGACCCCGAGTCATCGTGAGGCGTGCCGCCAGGAGCTTCATCGACGACGACGACAATGCGGTGGTTCGGCAAAGCAGCAGCCCTCGCCTGGGCCCTCGCGGCCGGGCTCAGCGATGCCCAGGGCGAGAACACGACAAGCCACTGGCCGCTGCACAACGACGGGCTGACGACGCTGGTTGAATGGGACCACTACAGCTTCCACGTCAACGGGCAGCGGCTGTTTGTTTTTTCGGGCGAGTTCCACTACTGGCGATATCCCGTGCCGGAGCTTTGGAGGGACCTCCTCGAGAAGGTCAAGGCGGCCGGCTTCAACGCTTTCAGCATCTACGGCAACTGGGGATTCCACAACCCGTCGGACGGCGTGCTCGACTTCTCCACGGGCGCGCACAACTTCACGCGCATCATGGACCTGGCCAAGGACCTCGCCATGTATATGATCGTGCGGCCTGGACCATACGTTAATGCTGAGGCCAATGCCGGTGGCTACCCTCTGTGGGTGACTACCGGTGAGTACGGCGCGCTGAGGGACAACGACCCGCGATACACAGCGGCATGGACCCCTTACTGGACCAACATGTCAAGCCTAATCGCGCCGCACCTCATCACCAACGGCGGCAACGTGATCCTCTTCCAGATCGAGAACGAGTTCGGCTCGCAGTGGGAGGATGTGGCATCGAAGACGCCCAACACCGCCGCGGGCGAGTACATGCAGCTGCTCGAGGACGCCGCGCGCGCGAGCGGCATCGATGTCCCGCTGACGCACAACGACCCCAACATGAAGGCCTTCTCCTGGAGCAAGGACTACAGTGACGGCGTGGGCAACGTTGACGTCGTCGGCCTGGACTCGTACCCTTCGTGTTGGAGCTGCGACCTGAGCGAGTGCACGGGGACCAACGGCGAGTACGTCGCGTACCAGACGGCCGAGTACTACGACTACTTCACCGAGTTCTCGCCGACGCAGCCCAACTTCATGCCCGAGTTCCAGGGCGGCTCCTACAACCCGTGGGGCGGTCCCGAGGGCGGCTGCCCGTCGGACATCGGCGTCGACTTCGCCAACCTCTTCTACCGCAACCTCATCTACCAGCGCGTCTCGGCCGTCAGCCTGTACATGCTCTTCGGCGGCACCAACTGGGGCTGGCTGGCGACGCCCGTCGTGGCGAGCAGCTACGACTACTCGAGCCCCGTGTCCGAGAACCGCGCCATCGGCGACAAGTACTACGAGACGAAGCTGCTGACCATGTTCACGCGCGTGGCGAAGAACCTGGCCAAGACGGACAGGCTGGGCAACAGCACGGCCTACAGCGACAACAAGGCCATCACCACCGCTGAGCTGCGCAACCCCGACACCGGTGCGGCGTTCTACGTCACGATGCACCTCGACTCGCCTTCGAGCACGCTCGAGACCTTTAAGTTGAACGTCACCACTTCCCAGGGGCCCAAGGTCGTGCCACAATATGGCGGCAGCATCGCCATCGACGGCCACCAGGCCAAGGTCCTGCCAACGGACTTCAGCTTCGGCAGCAAGAACCTGCTATACTCAACTGCCGAGGTCCTCACCTACTCTATCATTGACGAAAAGGAAGTTCTCGCCGTCTGGGTCCCAGCTGGTGAATCCGGTGAGGTCGTCATTGAGGGTGCAACCTCCGCAAGCCTGGCCAAGTCCACGGTGAACGCGACCTCAACAGCGGTCAAGATTGTGCCCGGAAACTCAAGTGTGGCTATCAACTGGTCTAACACCAGCGGTATGACCGTCGTGAGTCTGGGTGACGGTGCTCAAGTCGTCATACTCGACCGTGCTTCGGCGTACGTGTTCTGGGCCCCGAGTCTAGGGAATGATCCTCTTTACCCCGAGAACAGCACAGGTAAGCTCAGTCACCCAGCATATTCTTCCCGATGTATTGCATGTAAAGCATGATGACTGACCTTTGCAAACAGTCCTTGTCCAAGGCCCGTACCTGGTCCGCTCAGCGTCCATCACCGACGACAACACGCTCGAGCTCGTCGGCGACATCGACACCGCCACCGATACCCTGACCATCTTCGCGCCATCCGTGGAGTCCGTGACCTGGAACGGAGCCAAGCTCTCCACCGTCTCCGAGGACGGCAACATGCTCACAGCCGCCGTCCAAGGGCCAGAACCATTCACCCTGCCCCCACTGGGGCCATGGAGGTGGCACGACAGCCTGCCGGAGATCCAGCCCAACTACACCGTCTCACCGAACGTGTGGACGCCCGCAGACCACCAAAACACCTCGAACCCCTCGCAGCCAGCGCCCAACAACCCGGTGCTGTTCCTCGACGACTACCACATCCACGTGGGCAACTCGATCTACCGCGCCACGTTCCCCACCAGCACGGCCGGCTCCGCCCCGACCGGCGTCTACCTCAACATCACGGGCGGCAAGGCCTTCGGCTACTCGGCGTGGCTGAACGGCGCGTACATCGGCTCGTACCTGGGGGCCGCGACGTCCGCAACCGGGGAAACGGAGCTCTCCTTCTCCAACGCGACACTCAACGCCGCGGATGGCGGCATTGAGAATGTGCTGCTGGTCGTGATGGACAACTCGGGCCACGACGAGACGACAGGCGCCCTCACGCCGCGCGGCATCTGGAACGCGACGCTCCTCGGCGGCGCCGACGCTAGCTTCACAGACTGGAAGATCGCCGGCACGGCGGGCGGCGAGGCCAATATCGACCCCATCCGCAGCGTGTACAACGAGGGCGGGCTGCATGCCGAGCGTGTGGGCATGCACCTCCCGGGTTATCCTGACAGCGCGTGGAAGACTGTTGGCGGCGGCAACAGCAGCAGCAGCAGCAGCAGCAGCAGCAACGGCACGACAGGAGCGACAACACTTTCGGTGCCGGCGGCGGGGGTCCGCGTCTTCCGCACCGTGGTGCCTCTCTCGGTCCCCGGGGGCTTAGACGTATCGGTGTCGTTCCAGTTTTCGGCGCCGGGCAACGGCAGCTCAAGGAGCACCTTCGTGCCGGCGGATGCGGCGCACTCGAACCAGGTGCGGGCGCTGCTGTTTGTCAACGGGTACCAGTACGGCCGGTTCAACCCGTACATCGGCAACCAGATCACGTTCCCCGTCCCGACTGGGATCTTGGATTACGACGGTGACAACACCATCGCCATGACGGTCTGGAGCCAGAGCGCGCAGGGGGCCGAGGTGAGGCTGGACTGGAATGTCGAGTACGTGCATACGACTGGCTATGATATGGATTTCGACACGCAGTATTTGAGGCCTGGGTGGTCCAAGGACAGGCTGGCGTATGCGTAATCCTGGAGTGAATACTGTACGGATATATATAAAATCTTATTAGTGCAAGAAATGCACAGTTCTACCATACCCTGGCGACATTCGAGATGTCGAACAACTGCTTCACATTGATGCAAGCTGCTGATCACGTGCCTCTGTTCCGGAGGCTCCACAGCAACACCCAGGAGCCGTTATCTCAGGAGAAGGAGAGTTTGGAGATACGACCAAAGAGGGGACGAGAAAAAGAAATCCACAGGGTCATTCCGTGGGCAGGTGAGTGTGCTAAGCACTCATGTAGACTAGTCTTGCTGGACTACGTTGACGAGTCCATATGGGAACCCCTCAATTTTGGTAGTGATGCGTCAAGTCGGCACTTCCCTGTCGAATTGTTAATAAGGCCGGTATATATCAGATCGATCCCGTCGCCAGGGCTGACACGTTGACACATTTGCCACGTTGGATTGTCCGCGTACGTCAGACCGACGGCACAAGCCGAAAAAGGTCGTCGCATCGAACTGCAAGTGGCAGTCAAAGCCGTTGTATCCTCCAGCAGGCCCCTAGGAATGTGACGTAAACCGCCCTGTCGGGTTAGAAATGCCCTTGTAACTCCCTCCGTAGGGCTCAGACCTAGCACAGCTCCTCATCCACCCATGTCGATTTAATCTTTGTGTCAGTCTCTGTCTGCCGGCTTGAGGGCTTTCTTGGAGGTCCACTTCGTATGTTGACGTGCAGGTTTCGCAGACAGAGACAGACAGAATTAGCAAATGAAACCCAGCAGGCAGGGACACACCCATAATGTACGTCGTAGGGAGAAAGGTGGGTGGGTGGAGGGGTGGGTTGTGCGACTTCCGAAGTGACGCGTGCCATCGCCAAAGTCGGGTCCCCCCATCTGAGATCTCCAGGAGCAAATTTGCAGAAACCCGAAAATAGCGGGCCGGAGACAGGTCACGCGTCGTCATACTCATGCGCGGCTTGGCTTCTTACCTGCATGCCAAACTCTGACCTGAACCTGAACTTTCACTGGTCTGGTGCACGACAAGAGGATGGGATTCATGCCTGTTGTAGAAACAAATGTTGATGGCTGTGCTTATGGGCTGCGTAATCCCAAAGGCATGAAGTGAAACCTGCAGGTCTCAAAAGACTGATGGATCTAATTGCGGCGTCGATGTCCGTGCGGAAGGTGAGGACGCTGGGTCCAGGGTGGGTCCCAATCCCTGCCGTTTCGAGGCTCCTTCCCGACTGCCAGACAGCGCTGGTTGTCGGCCGACCGGGGCCTTCGCACTGCACATCAGGCCAACTACTGGGCACAACAGTGGGGCCTAAATCGTGCATTCAAATCCCCGAAGTTGGAATCGGGGATCAGCCCTGCACGTACCGTACCACACCGTACCTCAGCGTGTCGTCAGACCGTTGACGGTAGACCAGTCAAAACTTATGCTACCTGCATCTCTGTGCTAATAGGCTCAGTCACCGCAATGCCCGAATCAGAGCAGGCCACACCTTTGAGCTTTGGAGGCACAGCCTGCCGCCCCCCAATCGGTCCAACACCAACCAGCACGACGGTGCGACTTGATGAGGATGATAGCTCGAACAGTATCGGTTCTCCCGTACTACAGGCCGCACCCGGTGAACACGCGTCTACCGTCTATCCACGCCCACACCACACTTGAGCAGCATGTCTGGCACGCACGCATCTGACACACCCAGATACTGGGCCAACCAAGGCACGAGAGGCTGATCTGCCCTGCTTGACCCAGTTCTCTCCATCGTTCAATCAAAAGTCAATCCATCCACGGCAACACAACCCATCCGTGGGCCATCAAAGCCTCAGTACCACTGCCCGGGGTCCACACCCCTTCTCCTTTTACTTGTCGCCATGTCTGTCAGTCCATAGTCTAATGAAATGAAAACTCAGGGAACATGCCCAGTTCCACCAAAACCAAGTGACATCCCACTGACTGCTTCCCTCTTTGCTGCTTCTTTCCTGATTTTTCCCTTTTACTGTCGCACTGCCCAGCCTGTCAAGCTCTCGCATCCCCATCCTGGGCCCAAATCCGCCGTTGTCTGGATCCGACAACTACTAGTACCCTGCGATACTCGCCACTTATACGCCAGAATCGGTTTCCATTATAAATATCCTCGAAACGGGTGGACTTGATCTTTTCTGATCCCGTCACTGTTCTCCCGTGAAGCTGCTGCGAGATTGAGAGAGGCCTGTGGGAGTGAGATCGGGGACTGCTGAGAAAAACCCGCGTGCCCCAACTGGTGGTTGGTTGTGCATGCCTGGCCGCCAGCCAAACTCGGACGAATGATCGAGACCATGGCTGCCACGTGCATGCGGCTAACTCACCTCCTGGCCATCGCGCTCCTGTTGGCCGCACCGTCTCTTGCCCACGACGCACTGCAGTCACCGAGCCTCTACGACTGGGGTTTCTATGGCTTGTACCCAAAGACGTCATTCAAGTCATACGAACTTGCTGCACCTCGCCTCAACTTCCTCAAGTGGGATGAGACGTGCGCCGACGGCTTCTACCTCGTCTCCCCGCGCGGGAGTATTGTTTACTCGCCGGCCCCTGTGATTTTCGACGGCAGGGGGAACTTGGTATGGACAACCGACGACAACTTTGGAAAGGGTCGCGGCATCACCGACTTCAAGGTGCAGATGTACCATGGCAAACCGCACTTGACCTTTTGGGGGGGCGTCGACGGTTTACATCACCGCTATGGAGCAGGATGCTATTTTATTGTAGGCCGCACATTGTCTTTGTTTTACTTTTCCACCATTGCATGATAATTGTGACTGGGCGACCGATCCGTTAACAATCAGTGCAGCTGGACGAGACGTACCAAGTCGTCAAGACTGTCGAGGCTGTCGAAACAAGGGGTCACAGTCTACGAGGCGATTTGCATGAATTCCTCATCACCGAGGAGAACACGGGCCTCATGTCCATCTACTATCCCCAACCCATGGACCTCTCTTCAATCGGCGGCCCTGCCGACGGGTGGGTGCTCGACAGCATCTTCCAGGAAATCGACCTAGACACAGGAGACTTGATCTTCGAGTGGCGCGCCTCCGACCACATCCCAATCGAGATGACGATGCGCTCCTACGTCGGCAGCGATCTCGGCACATACCCCAACACGGGCTTCGACTACGTCCACATCAACAGCGTCGACAAGGACCACCTCGGGAACTACATCATATCCTGCAGGCACACGCACACGGTCATCTGCATCAGCCCCCGGGGCGAGACGCTGTGGGTACTGGGCGGCAAGGAGAACATGTTCGAGGACCTGTCCGGCGGCCGCGCGACCGACTTCACGTGGCAGCACCACGCCAGGTGGCACGGGACGAACCGGATGAGCCTGTTCGACAACGCAAAGTCGACCAACGGCGGCAGCAACCAGTTCATTGGCGACCACAGCCGGGGCATGATGCTGGAGCTCGACACCGACGCCATGACGGCCCGGCTGGTGCACGACTACCACGACCCGGCGCACCCCAAGCTCGCCGAGAGCCAGGGCTCGATGCAGGTCCTCGACGACACGGGCAAGGTGCTGGTGGACTACGGCTTCTTCCCCGCCATGACCGAGTTCTCCCCCGAGGGCGACGTCCTCTGCGACGTCCGCCTCGCCCCCTGGCTCATCTGGCAGACGGGCATGGTCACGAGCTACCGCGGCTTCAAGACGACGCGCTGGGTCGGCCGCCCCTGGTATGCGCCCACCGTCTACCTCAACCCCTCCGACGCGGCCCTCTACGTCAGCTGGAACGGCGCCACCGAGGTCGACAGCTGGGTCCTGCAGGGCGCCGACTGGGACGGCGTCAGCCGCGACGTGTACGTGGACCTCGACGCGCAGAAGAAGGACGGCTTCGAGGCCGGCTTCAAGATCAGTAGTGACTACCCGCAGTACCTCCGCGTCGTGCCGCTGGGCCGCGATGGTGCTGTCTTGAAGCACTCTACCGTGGTGGATCGGTACGTGGGGAATGCGCCGGCCGAGTCGGGGTGGCTGCGTCGATGCCTGGTGTTCTTTGGGGTGATGCTGGGCGTTGCGCTTGTTGCCGCGCTCGTCTTCCGCAAGAAGCTGCGTGCTGCCTGGATCCGGCGGTTCCCTCATGAGACTGTGGTTTCTGTTGTGTGCGGCGTGGTGCAGGCCGTCAGGAGGAGGAGTGGCGAGTGGCGGGGCGGCAGCAGGGACAAGCTGAAGTATAAAGAGTTGCATTCATATGAAGAGTAGCATCAGGGAAGGTTGTCCGTATGTGGTAACGAAATTTAAATTTGTGCACCCATATCGCAGCTTTGAATGTGTATTATCTGTATGTGCGTCGATCATCAAGTACGTGAAATTTCTCGGGGGCTCTTCAGTTGCCATTCTGCTCCGAGTAATTTTGTCTTTGTTTCCCAAAGGCTCTAAGAGATGGGGTCCGAGTCGATGGTGAAGTGATCCATCTGCGGTTTCAAGCGGCGTTGAGGAACAGCTGGACGCACTTTTCAATACCTGGTACGCAGGGACAGATCCTCAGTGGCACTGCCTCATACACGATGCCGTGGCGAGGGCAGAGAAGTCTCTTGTCACCGAACTGGACGTTATTCGTACAGTTCGTAATGACTGGAAAGGTGCATCGAGTCACATTGCTGAGACAGAGTATCTGAAAACCCCTTTGCAGAAGGGGCTTATCCAAGAATTTGACCCTTCCTCCACACCACACCGCACTTTCAGCATACATGGAACTGTGCACCACCTGACCAGCGAGATATTTTTCATTACCAGGACACCACAAAAGTCACACCATCTATGATGCGTCTAGCCAAGCTCTTGGTCTATTTCGCCAATGTGTTTCTGCGTTGCTCTGCAACGGCCCTCACCAATCGACCCGAGCTGTCGCCTCGAATGAAAGACCCATTTGTCCTCATCAAGGACCAAGACACACAGCCTGCTAGGAATTATGGCACACCGGATCTTACCGAGTGGAAATTTTACCAAGCTGAAAATGCTACAATCTTTGTCAAAGACTGCATCGGCTTGATGATGGTCCTCCAGCGTGATAATCCTCGCTTCGAATTCTCCAGTTTCGACTTTTCGGAACCTAAAGAATGGGATCTTGGCCCCTGGATGCCGGCGGTAGGATACGGCAGCTGTTACTTCTCTTTGCATCCTTTCACGGCTAACATGACAAACCTATTGTCAAACCGCCGATAATTCTCCAAGCCCTCGACCTTCAAGTTGTTTACAAATCCGGGACTAACCGCCTGCCTGGGTGCTTCGACTTTCTAGGGTAGGCAGTTTGGACATCCGAAACGTCGTTCTCACATCCATTAACGGGACCATATATAGGCCATACATGAACGCGACATCCGGCCTTGCGAGGTTGCAAACAAGCCAACGCGTTTGGTACGAATTATACAGGCAACGATCTGCGGTTTCCGATTTAAAATGCGCGCGCCGACCATCTGGATGATCCGGCAATGGACATCGCCACCGAGTTTCCCAGTAGGATAAGTCACTCGATTGACGAGCCAACTCAGACTAGCCACTCAACCACCCCGTCAACTCAGACTACTCAATCAACCACGACGCAAACTTCGACCAAGTCCTTCTGTCTCTTTCCGTCTCTGCCGTCGTTTTGCGTGCGCGTGCCTCGGCCGTTTCGATGACCCGAGGGAAAACAGTTTTGTGTTAGCAGGTTGCATTTTATTCAGGCACGGGTCGCAATCGAAGCGGGCGTCATGGAGAGCTAGAGTACAGGAATTTCAAGGATATCCAAAATGCGTCTGGTTCACCTCAGTCCGAGCTCTCTGCCTAAGCAATAAACTCATGCTCGTGCCTACGCGAAGAACTGTTGTGGGGGACGACATGGCGGCACGAAGTCAGTCCAATATTGTTTTTATAACCATACGTCAAACCTCCGCTCTGATCAGTTGTTGATTCCTGGGTGCACACATGTTCGTGACAACGGGTTTCGGTCATTCGGAAGCATTTGAGATCAATCTAGGCAGTATCACCCACTCAATATCAAAGTTCCGTGCGTGTAATTTGGGTGCTCTCTTTCTCCCCACCCCCTCTCTTCCTCTTTCCCACTCTGTATGTTTCCTGGCCATTTCACGTAGGCATTTCCTGCATTCTTTGGCCATGATGGCACCTCACAGTCACTCGAGGCGTCGACTTCCATCAGGAAACATGTGCGAACACTAGCATTTGCGTCATATTGTCCCTCAAAATTTGCGACTCGTGGCCGGAGTCAGTCTGGACTACCTAAACATTGAGGTATGTTGCTATGAAAACCTCCCGGAATTTTAAGCCAAACAGGGCAACACACCTACAGCCACTCATGGAGCCGTGAAATATGTATCGCGGCCATTCGGAATATTAATGCCACTATGTCCCGAATTGAAGCGTCATGGATGCTGGGTGACAGTTGAGCATTCAGACACATCGCCTCATCACTGTCCACGCTCACACAAGGCTCAGCACTATCATTGCACGTCCTCTCCAGAGAATGTACCCACGCACCTATATAACTCCGGCCGTCGACGGTCTCGCGAAGTTTCCGTTGCTCTGAGCCCATAGCTGAGTACAGATCTGCTTTCTCGAATACCGCCAGACTCCGCAGAAGCTACCTAGGTACGACAAAGCAAAACACTCAAGCGTAAACGACATTGCGATCTGCTCGTCAACATCACCCTCCGCCCCGGCCACATCAACAATGCAAACATTCAAACAAAATCAATGTGCCAATAGTCACCCGTCCGGAAAACTTCGGGAGTTGGGCAAACACTTGACCGTAGCACGCGATTGCAAACTCCGACGTCAGGGCCAGCAAACTAGTAAATGAGAACATTTTTGAAGGCAATCGAACATTTGACTCCTAAAGGGCCCAAATTAGGCCTGATCTCGTGAACACTACTTGTCAAAACCCTTCGGCCATTCCACGTCAGAGCAATCGCTCACAATACTTAAGTCCCCATCCAACGCCTGCTGCCCTTTCCTTCAGCCTTTTCCGACCCAAGTCACCTTTGAAAGTCGGAAACCCTTTGAGGCCGACGACTCAGTACTTCATGCACTCCGGTTCCTTGCATGACTGGGTATAGCTTCTGGTCTCTGAAAATTATTGATTCTGGCACACTGCGTTCATATCTCGCCTCTTCTTCCAACAATACGACAGGAAAGTGACTCTTGAGGTGGTAATTCGAGATTTCATACGCTGTTCCCGATGAAGATGATTACTTTCGTCGGCCTGTTGGCCACCATGGTTTACACTACTGCCGCCGCCGCCGTGCCGCGGGTCGTCAGTGCGCCCTTCGGTCCCGCAAAACGCATCGAATCTACCTTCGCTTGGAAAAACTACTTCCTTCACAACTGCAGCACACCTACACTTTACGCCAATGATATGAAAAGCCTGATCTCAGGGGGCGACTGTCAGAGCCTACGGGCGTGGCAGGAGGCCAATAATGGTGGCTACTACGAGATGTGGGACTTCAGTCACTACAACAACTTCACTTACAAGCCCATCGCGGGTTGGGATACTTGCGTACTTGCTGTCTCGCACGCGGTGTCTAATGATTCCAACGACTACGCTGTGTAAGTTGTTGATCGTTTAAAACCGGAGCCACGATGAGCTAACAGTACCTGCGCCCCCACCAGAGTGGGCACATGGGACGTGATTGATCTTATGGGCAGTGTCTTGAGCACGTTGCAAGTCAACGGGACATTGCCGACGATCTCTGGCAACTTCCTCTGTGGCCCAAATTTGGCGTCGCTGAGATTCCTCATCTACAATGGTCATACAGGATGGTCCGGGAAGCCCCAGTTTAGCGACGGAATCGCAAATTACACCGTCAATGCCACAGCTACGGCCATGCACGGGGCCGATCCTGGAAATGGGTCTTACACGACGGGCGCGCCGCCTCCTCTGCCCTCAGTCAAGTTACCCTCACGGTAATAGAGGCATGCTTCAACACTCAGCAGGTGCATCAACTGGTCGCGCGCAATGATACAAGGGACTGGGGTTCCAGCGTTTTTGGCTCTGGAAAATACCAAGATATGGAGGAAGAGTTGCTCTTTGGAACGGTTGCAGCGACAAATGCCAATTCATCTTTGGTGGTTGAAACCTTGATAGCTGTGCTGAATTCCACGATACAAAAGCTTGCTATTCTGTTGCGTGGCAAAAGTTTGGTGTTCTCAATGTGCAACATGTCACCACGTGTAGCCATCACGCCATGTTTTACGTCCCTGTAAGACCATGAAATCGTACCACAAGAGCTGACACAGGCAAACGCTCAACTGCATTTCGGCGTCGTGCTTGGTGCAGCCGCGGCGTTTGTTGGATTTGTCTGGGAACAGCCACTCGCATACCCCAGCAAGTAATCGTCTTCCGCAGCTTTGTATGCCGCGCCGCAATTCGGGTCACTGGGTATGTTGTCAGTACTTTGTATCATTCCAAATTTTGTTGACCTGGGACTAAGGTCCATCCGAAAGGGTAAGCGCTGACCTGGCACCGCCCGTGGCGTCGTTGAAGTACGAGCATATGTCGTGGGAAAAGCAGTCCTGGCTGTAAACGTTCCCCAGTCCCACCCCAGAGCAGCCGCTTCCACACCGGCCGTTGCATGAGTAACTGTGTGTCATGAGTAAGTAGGACACACACCCAGTGAAGTGATCTCAGAACAAACAGCACTAGGCACTTACTCTCCGCCGGCCGCGTTCGTGCCATAGTTGCTCCCGACGACTCCGACAAATGAACAACGTTGACCTGCTTCATTCGTCCAAGTGGCTGTTGCTGATGCACCGACTGTGAGACAAGTGACACTCTTTTTCAACAGAGGTGATGCAGGGGTTGTGGGCATAGCTAAAGCAGGGGCCAGAAGAGCCACGAGTACGAACAGATCCCATGGAGAATGCATATTTCCTAAGACTGCGATCCGGACTCTTGAGAATGTCGTTCAGATTTCAATTTGGAGTAGTAGAAGCTCTGCCCAGGAGTGCAGTGGAGTTGGTATAATGAAATACTTCGAGATGTTTGCGACCTCACTTATACATAAACATCTGATTGGCATTCGAATGCATGAAATCTGCCGCCCAATAGCGACGGAGGTCCATCTCCGGCTTGACATTATTCACGGTGAAGTGATTGCCGAATCTAGAAGGATATCTGGCACGACTCGGCGGACTCGCATCACGCAATTGTTTCCAAGACAGGTTGTGGTTGGGAGTCCGCCGAGTCTGTCTTGGAAACAATCGCGTGATGTATCGTCATCGGCTCCGCGTCCGTTTCGGTAAATTCCAGCCATGATCGGCTCACCCAACTTTTCTGATCGGCTCACCCAGCTCCGCCATTGCGCCCACCCAAGAGCTTTCCGCCCACCCAGGGCCCCAAGTGCACTACTAAATTGGTAGAGTTTTCGCCTACCTAAGAGCTTTCCGCCTACCTAATACCCTAAGCAGCACTACCAAATTAATAGGTTTCCGCCTATCTAATACCTTGATTAATACTATTAAATTAATAGATTTCCGCCTACCTTATATTTTAAGTAAATATAGCGCATTAAGTGGATTTTTTTATAAAGCGCTAATTAGGTGCTTAAGGGTGGGGGGCTATAGGGTAATCTTGCTTAGTTAGGGTCTATATTAATTGCTTAGCAGAAATCGCCTATAAAGCTTGTACTGGGTGGGCGGAAAGTTCTTGGGTAGGTGCAATAGCGGAGCTGGGTGAGCCGATTATGGCTGGGTAAATTTAGCCCTATTTTGGCCTAGACCCTCGGAGAAAATATCGGAGGTCTTAGGAATCGACTTGCATCATTTGTCAATACCGAGGTTCAATCGCAACGAGACATCTGGGTTAAACACAATTCCACTGTTTATTGGAAAAGAGGACGGTTTCTATTGGTCTATAGGCAATTAGCTGCAGTAGGCATGGCTGATTAGTCAGCCACAGCCGCTCGGCCCGATAGATAGTCCGGCCGAAACGCTTCCCCTAGACTAACCTATAGCTATCGCCCTTTTAGCGATAGCTTTAACTAAGCAACTAATAAGAACTAATACGAATTAGTTAACCCCCCCTCTATTATATACGTATATAAGAAGGTAAGCTAACCGATACTAATTAATTGCCGATAGGCTTCTAATAAGCTAAATATAGAAATTGTTTAAGCTGCTTAAGCGTTAAGTTTAAAGAAGATAAATCGGCTATACTACGTTAGCCGTCACAGCCTAAAGAAGGCGAGTCGCTTAAGCTGCTTAAGCGCAATATTAATACTTAACGTTAAAAAGGTAGATCTTAATCGTTATCGACTGTAGGCCGTTATCTATAAGGCTTTTAGATTATATTAATCGAGCGATAATCTTTACGCTATAATCGAAGTATTTTTCTAATTTTGGTGGCTATTGCCTATATTTAGAAATATTAAGATTAGCCTTTAGCTACCGCCTATAACTATTATTAAGTTCCCTTATATAAGAAAACTATTAATAAGAACGTTTATAACCTTCGGTACGCTCTATTACGTAAAAACATTATTATTAACCCTTTTGTCCCTTATAATAATAACCCTTAATCGAGATACCTTTACTAATCTAGTTTCGAAACCCTTAAGCCGCTATTTAAGCGCAAAATACTATTATCGACTTATCCCTTACGACGATAACCTTAATTGGGATACCTTTACTAGTCTAATCTCGAAGACCCTTAAGCCCTTATAAGTTGCAAATTAGCCTATAGTAGCTATATCTGCCCTTTAATTATAATATTACGCGAAACACCATTATTAAAAACCTCTTTTATAACTTCCTTCCCTCCTACTTAATTAATTTAAAAACCTTAAAACTGCCTAGAAAGCGCTAATCGGTAGTAAACTAGGTTTTCTCCTTTTCTCGACCTCTCCCTTAGCCTAAGCTAAGAAGAACGCCGCAATTAAAAGCGCCCTTTCCTTTCCTACCTACTTACCTATACCCTCGCCCGCGCCTATTATAACTATAGCTTATTAAGCCCCTTTATATAAGCTATTATATAATCGATTTAAAAACCTTAAAACTGCCTAGAAAACCTAATTAATAATAAATTAGGTTTTTCCCTTTATAGATTATATAATAAAAGTTAACCGGAAAAGCTATTAAGCTAACTTTTACTAAATAATATATAGCACTTATAATGTACTTAAGATAATTTAGCTAATACTATCACCTAATTTATTTTTATTATATTAATTTACCCTTTACCTATAAAATTACTACTTTTATATAATATTTGCTTAAATACTTTACTATATTTTACACTCCTTTTTTTACACCTTGTTTCTGCCCTTATTAAACTTTAAGCTTCTTATACATTAATCTAAAAACTTTAAAACTGCTTAAAAAGCGTTAATTAATAGTAAACCAGGTTTTTCCCTTTCCCTTATAGATTATATAGTAAGTTACCTAGAAAAGCCTTTGGGTTAATTATTGCTAGGTAGGGTATATTATTTAAAATATATTTAAGATATTTTAGCAGATATTATTATTTATTTTATCTCTACTATATTAATCTGCCCTCTATTTACAGAATTGCTATTTCTATTTTATATTTACTTAAAGACTATATTATAATTTATATTCTTTTTAGCGCCTTATACCCTCCCTTATTATTTATATTTCTATTACTTTTTTTCTTTTCCCTTTATTACCTATATTTCTACTGCTTTCTTCCCTTAAATACTATTATAGCTACAATTAAAAAGAAAAAGCTTTTTAAAGGAATAACTTTACCGGTTAGTTTATATAGTAATAATGTTTATTTGCCGAAAACCACCACCTGCGGGTAAATAGTTTCTTAAGCCGGTTATAAGCCGCAATAGTAAGTATTACGATATTTTCAGGTAAAGCTATTATAATAATCGCATTAGCTACCCACTAGCTAGTGCCCGAGTGCCCTATAAACCTCTTTTAGCCTAATTATAAGCCTAATTATAAGCCCGATTACAAGCCTAATTATAAAGCCCCTTTAACCTGCCTATTCCCTTTATATACTATAATTAAAATATATTAGTTTTATAGCTGCTATAGTTTAAGTTATTTATAATTATATTAATTGCTTAAAATAAAGCCGTTTATTATTGCAATAGGTATAAGCTAATAGTGCTGCCTATAATATAGTAAAGAGTTTAAGTTGAAAAATAAGCTAAAAACCTATATCGGCGCTAATTATAAGGAGGAATATATAATATTATATAAAGCCCTTAATCGTAAAGCCCTTAATTATAAAGCCTACCGAGAAGAAGACTATAAGCACCGTTAGCAATAAGAAGTTTAATAGTAAGATGCTTAATAATAAGAGGCCTAATAGCGTAAGGCTTAACGGCAAGAAGCTTAATAATAGGAGCAGCAGGATGCTACTTTTTATCGACCTATATAAATAAAGCTATTATTATTACTAGTATAAGGGTTATAAACCCTATAATAGCAATTATTAATAACTATGTAAGCCTTTTTATAAATATATACCTAGCCTTATTAGTAAGAGCCTTAATAGTAAGAGTATACTTAGCCTTAATAATAAAAGCCTTAATAGCAGCAGATAATACCGAGTTACGCTTTTTAATATAAGGCGAGAGCAACCTTATAGCAACTATAGCTATACGTTTAATCTTATTAGCAAGAATCTTAATAATAATAGTTAGCATTATACTAATCTCCTTAAAATAAGCAGCCCTAACTTAAATAAAGTAACTAATAGGATAACTTTAGCTTTAAGAAATCGCCGCCTTAAAAAGAAGAATAGCTAAAGGATAAATATATTTATAATAACTGCTATAATAAGCTTAATAGCAACTTTAGCGATAATCTTAACGATAACTTTAATAATAATAACCCTAATAATAACTATAATAATGGTTTTAATAATAACTTTAATTTTAATAGCAACTTTAGTTCTAATAGCTATAATTCTAACTATTAACGCCCTTATTAGCTAGTGGCCTAATAGTTTAATAGCTTAATGGTCTAGTAGCTTAGCAGCCCTTAGTTAATTTATAGCCCCGTTAGTTACTTAGTTAGTTACTTAGTTAGTTATTTAGTTAGCTATTAATTAGCCTAGACTATTAGCTATCTGCTAGCTATTGCTAATGTTTCGATATAACGGGAAAAGACCTCGGTATTACGTTTTTAAAGCCGGTAGCAGTTATAGCTAAAGTAAAAGACTACTAGTATTAGTCTATAAGCAATTAGCTATAATAGATATAGCTAATTAGTTAGCTATAGCCGCTCGGCCCGATAAATAATCCGGCCGAAATACTTTCCTTAAATTAGCCTATAGCTATTACCCTTTTAGCGATAGCTTTAACTAAGCAACTAATAAGAACTAATATAAATTAGTTAACCCCCCCCCTATCGCATATATATATAAAAAGGTAAGCTAACTAATAGTTTTTAAAAACGCTATACTGTCTGCTCTATAAATATTTATAGGCTAATAGGAAATTCTAAATGTTAATAATTATATTTAAAGGAATAATATAGAACGTAATAGGCTTATTAAGGCTTGTTATTAGCTAGCTTTATTATAATAGATTTTAATTAATAATAACCTAGAATTTAACCTATTTTATTATTACTATATATATATATTATAAGCCCTACTAATATTAATTAATAGTTATTAAATTATAAATCTATAAGGTAAAAGAGATATACCTTATAATAATTTTCTATATTATATATTCCGTTATATAGCTATATACTATATAATAAAAGTTATTATAATAAGCTTTTTTAAAAAATTAAATTTTTTAAATAATTTTTATAAAGATTAAATTAATTCTTAACCTTTCTTATAACTTAAAGTTATATATTTATTAAAGATATTATAAGATATATATTATATATATTTAAAAACCCCTTTAAGACTTTAAAACCTTTAAATTTAAAAAAAGTAGTTATATAATTATATATTAATAACTTTACCTATTATTACTTAAGCTACTAATATTTCCTTTATATAAACTATTAATAAACTATTAACTTATATATTATTATTAACTTTTATTTTATTAATTTAATTATTAAAGTATAACTATTATTTTTATTTAATACTTAATAAAATAATATATAAACTTTCTTATATTAATTAAATTATTTTTATAT
>JALPVH010000423.1:0-38842 GCA_023242295.1 Diaporthe ilicicola | reverse complement strand
AAAGGAAAAGGAAAAGAACCTACATTACCTATAATAAATCCATCGAATATATATATAGATTTAGATAACCCTAGTCCAAAAACCTTACCAAAAAAGCCATAGCGAAAAAAAAAAGAAAAAGATATATTTAATTCTTTATTTCTAAATATTACAAACAAAGATACCGGAAGAAATATTAAAACTAAAATAAAAGACTATTTTAAAGAGTCTTTAAAGCCATCTCAAGTAAGTTATTATAATAAATTAATTTACTTATTAATTTAAATATATATAAAACTAATAAATATATTAGACTTCTATATTTAAATAGTGGGAGTTAAATAAATCGACTTATCCTATTTTATCAATTTTAGCTATTAAATATTTAATTATTCCGGCAACTTCTGCAGCTATCAAATCTAATTTTAACGATAGAACTAATATAATTACTAAGCGGCGTACTATGCTACAAAATAATACTCGAAAACAATTATTAATATTAAAATATAGTAATCTTAATTCTGGAAAGACTAATAGGCCACTTAAGGTTAAAGAATATATAGATTTAAAAGTACTTTCAGATGATAATTTAACAGAAACAGAGATTAGTGAGGGGGAAAATAGTGATATTTAATTATTTATAATAAAAGTTATTAGTTATTAAGTTATTAAATATTAAGTTATTAGTTATTAGGTTACTAGTTTTAACTTTTAAGTTTTAAGTTTTTAAGATATATATATATAGGATTTTATTATTATAAGTAAATTAAATTATAAAAAACTAAATAAGCTATTTTAAAGAGATAGTTCTACTCTATAATACTAGCTATTTAAACTTTAAAAGTTATTTAAATCTATTTTTAGAATGTATTTGTATTTGTATTTGTATTATAATATATAATACTGTATTTGTATTTGTATTATTTATATTATTTGTATTTGTATTTGTATTTGTATTTGTATTACGTATTTGTATTTGTATTTGTATTTATATTACTGAAATTTTATGTATTTGTATTTGTATTTATATTTGTATTACTGTATTATTTGTATTTTTAATACTCTGAATATACCTAATAAACCGTTATATTTATAACCCGATAAATTTAATATAAGCTTATAAAGTATATAGAAAGGTATATTACCTTTATAACTTTATTTTTAATTATTAAAAAGCTTAATTTCTATTATAATTAAAAGTAGAATTATAGCTTTTTAGAAGTAACCTTTAATAGCTTCTTTATTCGCTATAACCTTATAAATATAATTAATTAAAAATTACCGCTAATTCTTTTTTAAATGCTATTAGTTTTAATAATATTAAAAGTAATAATATATATATTTTTTTAGATTTCCGAAGAATATTTTAATTAGATTTAAGTTAAGCGAATATATAAATAAATATTTAAGCTAAATATTAGCTTTATTATAAAGCCGTTATAAGTTTTTATAAAAGTAGAAATTAATATTATTTATTATTAAAATTAAATTAAGGTTTAAAAATAATATTATTTTTAATAAAACTTTATATTTTATAAAGCTAAAAAAGCCTTTACTATTTATATTACCTTTATAAATTAATAAACCTAATATATTATTAATTATAAGCGTTAAAAGTATTTAATTTTATAGGCTATAATTTTTATTATTACCGGATATAAGTTTTTTTAACTTAATATCTTTTAATAATTAACTTAAATAATATTATTTATTTCTTTTATCTATATTATATTTATTAATAAATATAAATTAGTTAATATAATATTTATAAGTTTTTATAATTTAGTTAACTTTAATAAAAGGGTTTTATTAAGTAGTAATTAAGCTTAAACTTTTCTTCCTTTATTTTTTATCTTAAAGTACTTTATTAATAGTAGATTAAAAGATAAATAAATTAAATTTATTTAATAACTATTATTATATTTTATCTTAATATATATTATTTTTAGCCGTTAATATATTAAAAAGGGCTTATAAGGTATAATAGCGTATTAAAATATATATAATATATAAAGTATATATAGCCTTATATTAATATAGAATTTTATAAGTTTTATAGCTTTATATAGGTTTCCGGGCTTATTAATAATACTAAAAAAGTTATTTCTCTTTTTTAACTTATAAACCTAATATTTAAAATACTTTATTATATTAATAATAAATTAGTTATTAGCATTATCGATATTAAGTAAGCCTTATAGCGTATAGCGCTTTAGCGCTATAAATCGGC
This sequence comes from Diaporthe ilicicola, assembly GCA_023242295.1. Lineage (NCBI taxonomy): Eukaryota > Fungi > Ascomycota > Sordariomycetes > Diaporthales > Diaporthaceae > Diaporthe > Diaporthe ilicicola. Next base: position 36,633 of record JALPVH010000423.1, on the reverse strand, counting down.
GCGATATAGTTATAAAATTATTATAAAACGATTTATAATAATCGAAATATATAGTATAAATACCCTTAGATAGCTAAAAGAACTTTATATAATATAAAAAAAGGAAAAAAGGGGAAAATATTATAATGTGAGAGGTTATATATAAATTTGCGTATATCGGTTATATCGCGTTACTAGCGTGTTTTTAGAACGATTAATTGTATATAAGAGTAGCGGGTTAGTTCCTTTACTAGATCTTCCCCCACGACTAGCATATGCAAAGACAACGGGCCTCACCTACCCCACTTTATTTACAGCGACAAGATAGGCAAGGAGCTATCTATCAGCATATCTAATCGCCAGCGCCATGACTTTTTCCCCCGAGAGCCCCATGTGATTGATGCGGCAAGTATTCACTCGAGCTTATCCACAGTGTTTCATTCTTAGTTTGCGTGTGCGCTGACGAGGTTCGAGACAAAACCTCAGCAACAACCACCACGAATTTGCTTGTTCCTCTTCTCAGAGACACTCACAGCAACACACATTTTCACAACATTCCATTTCGGGTCCACTCTGAGTCAAGCATGGCCGCAAGAGTACTGGTGGTAGGCACCGGTGGTGTCGGCACCATGGCCGCATATGCCCTTGAGATCGGCGGCAAGGCCCAAGTGACTGCCGTTATGCGATCAAACTTTGACGTCGTGCAAGAGCGAGGCCTTAATATCGACTCGATTCAGCATGGCCACGACATCAAGAATTGGAGACCAACAAGCAGTGCGTTTGAACATAAAAACACTCTCAAACAGGATGTCGCGCTGACCAGCAATCCTACAGTTCGCAAATCAGTCCCGGATGTCGTCAAGGAAGGTCTCCCGCCTTTTGATTACGTTCTTGTCACTACCAAGAACGTTGCAGATGTTCCCCCAAGCGTTGCAGACTTGATCGAGCCTGCTATCACCCCGGGCAAGACAGCCATCGTGCTCTCTCAGAATGGTCTCAACATCGAGAAACCAATCATACCACGTTTCCCGACAAATCCGATCATTAGCAGTATTTCGATGATCGGTGCTACGGAGAAAGGCCATGGCAACATTGTGCACGATGATGCCGACACTCAGACGATAGGTCCATTCAACAACCCCACAGTGTCCAAAGACGTCGCCGAAGCCGCAGCCCGGCGATATATTGACATCTATAATGCATGCGGCAAGTTGAACATGACTTACGAACCCGATACCCTTAAGGTGCGATGGCGCAAGCTGGTATACAACGCCAGCTACAATTCCACGGCGACCGTGCTGCGCCTCGATACCGCCAGGATGCGCATGAGCGAGCACATCATCGACGATTTGATACGGCCGATCATGCTCGAGATCGTAGCAGCTGCCAAGTCACAAGGGGTTGAGCTACCTCCAGATCTGCCTGATACCCTGATCCGCTGTGACCCCACCGACACGGCCTTCAAGCCGAGCATGTGTCAAGACATCGAGAAAGGGAATTTCATCGAGTTTGAGAACATCGTCGGGGAGCCTCTGCGAGAGGGGGAAGCAAAGGGGGTGCCTATGCCAATACTAAAGACCATATATGGCTTGCTGAAGGCGCTGCAGTTGAAGACCAAGGAGTCTCGCGGACTGTGGAAACCCGAGTTCGGAGAGGGTAACCCATACAAATAGACTACAATAAGATTCCATGGAGAAACTCATGGCACATCGATTTGCATGTATTTTCGTACATGGCTATCCTGTTGGACGTGCCGCTCACGGAAGGTGAAATGCGACGAGACGAAGCCTGCTTGTGCCCAATGCCTTTCGAAAGGCTTCAAATGCGAGGGCTATGGTATCCGACTGCATTGGATGCCGCTTGAAGATGCTGTCGAGCCTGATTTGCACGGCCAGGCCCACCCGAAATACAAAGACTTTCTTGCTACTATGTTATCCATGATCACAATTGATGTGAGTCAAAATATTCATCAACAATGAATAAGTGCATCTACTAACTTTCGCCTAGATAATATCTGGTGACACTAGCACTTGTGGTGTTCATCTAGATGGCGTCTTTCGTTTCATAAGCCAAGCCCGGACTTGGAAAATCAAGTATTCTTCAAAGGCTCGCTTACTACGCCGTATCTACTTCTATTTGCGAACCATTTACGACAGCACGGCTTCACTCAATCTGCCAGAGAATTCCTTCTCTCCTCAGCCTTCAAGAATTTTCCCACCTGGGTCGTCACAACTCAAAGCTGCTGATGGGGCGGGCTTGACTGACGATCTCGATCACTCGACACTGTCTATGGGACTGGCACTTCCAACGCAGATCACACCCTATGAAAGCATTTACGGTGTTCCTCACGGCTTGCTAGTCCTTCTGTCAAAATCTACAGAGCTTATCAACGAGGTGACTTTACTACGCAAGCAAAACCCGAATCCAGTCCTTCCCTCTGATGTTTTGGCAAAATGTGATGAGCTGGAGACAAAGATCATGGACTGCCCAATCGAATGACGTCGAGACTGTGAAAGATCACTCTAGCCCTACCTGGGTGGGCTAGAAGACACTTGTCAGCAACCCCGGCCTTGAATTAAAACTCATCAAGATCAGGAGCAAGCCCGGATTTCATTGGTCATCACATCCTCTACATCAGAGTTGTCATCTTCGCTGCGATTTACTTTGGGCATCGACTCACAATCGGCAGGGCTGACAAGCGTATGTGAGGGCGACAAGAGATAAACCTACTGTCCGGCTTGGAAGACATCACGGCGTTGGAAAGCGCCCCGCACTCGAGAGGGCAATGTTACCAAAAATGGCAGGTGTTATTTGATTAATTTCTACCCGGTCGAGCTCAAACTCAGACTGCTCAACCAAATCTCACAGCTACGCCCATCAATAGATAGTGCAATTGTCCAGATTCTGCTGGAATTCCTCCGACGACTGCACGTACAGCGGCAGGTACGTCTGCGTGGAGAAGGTCTCATCGATGTAGTAAGATACATCATCCGCAGAGTACGCCGAGCCGAGGTGGGCCAGGATGTCGGGCTGGATGTAGTCGATGAAAATCAGGTCCACCACGTCCGGCAGGCTGCCATTTCCCGGGAACCCGCCCAGCGCCTGGAAGAAGTGCGGGTAGTCATAGTCCGGGATCGCCGTGTGTGCAGTGTCGTCGCCGTCGGAGCCGAAAGCATCGCTGGTGGTGTAGCCCGGTGTTGAGGCGACAGTGGTCTGGCGCCGCGTGTGGCCGGCGTGCTGGTGCGCGTAGTCGCGGACTTCGACGTTGGCTAGGGGTGAGACGAAGGGGTCCACGCAGGTGTCCCGCGGGACGAGCGGTGTGATTTCTGTGGAGGAGCGCTTCCAGACGTCGCCGTTGATGTTGATACTGTGATTGTGGTCAGTGTCGTCTTCTGACGTCGCTGTGGATGTCATTTGGGGTGTGAGAATCAGAGCGGAAGTACTCACTAGTCCAACGCACCGCTGGCGACGGAATAAGGTACGTCAGGGATGTAAACGAAGATGTCGTCAAACGGAGACACAATGAAAGCATCATCATAAAGGAAGGGCCCCTTATGCAAGTCGAAGCGGACCGAGCCAGTGTTGATGATGCTAACCCGCGCCTTGTCCGTCCGGTTCTCATTCACAACCACCGCGCTCATGGCATCGGTCAGCAGGCTGTAGATGCTGCCGGAGCTGTTGAACTCAGCACACGACTGGCACCACAGCTGGGGCGAGCAGCCGAGCTGCCTGCTGAGGTTGAGCTGCTGGCGGAACTCGGTGATGAGGTTCGTCGTGTTGAGGCCGAGTGGTGTGTCGAAGGCAGCGTCGTTTGTGGTGTAGTTGATCTGCGAGCCCGAGGCGTGGTACTCGAAGGTGAGGCGGTTCCAGTCCATGTACCGGCGCGAGTAGGTCCAGGGCGCGGTTGAGGTGTTTGTCGCCTTCTGGGTGGGGGTCGGCACGCCCGCCGGCGCGGAGGTGCCCGTGAAGCCGCTGTTGTTGGCGCTGAAACCGCTCATGGAGAGCCACCCCAGGGTCTCGCAGTATCGCCCGGACTCGAGGGCCGTGGACGCCTCGTCGTAGACCTGGAAGTCGCGGATGTGGCTGTGGCCGCCGAAGATCTGAATTGGGGTGGATGGGTAGACTTTTCGCAGGGCATCGTGGACGTAGCCAAACGTGCCTGTCGAGGTCTGCTTCTTGGCAGTGTTGTGGCCGATAAGCAGGAACAGGTCGACTGGTCCGGGAGGACTTGCAACCAGGTCTGTGAACCAGGTCTCGTTCACCATGGTGGAGGCGGGAATCACTTTGGTCACGTTGGCGTTGCCCGTGAAGTCGAACAGGATGCCGAAGGCCAAGATCCTGAGGCCATTTTCGGTGGTCCAGTATCGGTATTGGTTTGCGAGATACTGGTACTCATTTGTCGTAGTATTCAAGATCTGAACGTTGGAGGTGAGGTATTTGTCACCCCAGGCTTTCGAAAAGTCGTTGTAGTCTTGGTACGCGATATCCGCGTAGTACAGCTCGTGGTTACCGATGGTCAAGAGATCGTAGTCGAGCTTTTCAAAAACGACATTCGACAGGGTACCGTCCACTGGAGTAGCATCACTCAAGCCGGCACCGTCATGTAGATCGCCTGCTTCAACTTTAGCAACGAACAGTCCCACCTTCAGCCCTACCAGACGTACCAGTGTCCACAAGGAGGAGATCAACGCCAAGCTCCTTGGCCTTGGCTCTCATATGAGCAGTGAAGGAGACGATATCGCCCCAGTCAGCGCCGTAGTTGGTCTCGGTAAGGTGGCCCTCCAACCAACCGTGCGTATCCGTCTGTATCTCTTGTCAACATCCTTGGAAGCCCGCCGATCAAGGCTCTCAGCCAAACAAAACACCGAAACTCACAGTGTGCAAAATGTTAAGCTGACCCCATTCAAGTGGTCCGCGGGTCGGTCCGTAGGTAGCATTGTAGGCATCCGGCTGCATGCGCTTCGCATGGCGGACATGCTCAACCTTGTTGATGGGGCCAAAGCAGCTGCCGCACGCTTGGCAGCCGGCAGCAAAGGCCGCGATGGCCGCGATGGCTGCGATGGCTGAGTGGTGTCTCATCTTGGCCTTGTGCTGTCACGCGCTCTCTTACATTCACTGTCCGAGACCAAGAGGATCAGTGCCACTGCGCGTGGAGCCAAGAAGCCGAGAGATGAAGAAACAGAACTGGCGCATGCTCTCAGAATCAACGCGGAGAAATATGACTTCGAACTGCTGGCTGCGTTAAGTCCCATCGGGGCACGCCGGCTGGCTGTGGGGTTCTATTCGGCAGACAGCCAGGCACACCGTTGCATCGGCTTAGACCGGGCCTGGACTACCTGCCTGCATATGGATGGTGGTGGCGCCGACAACCCCCTGTCGCCGATGTCGATGTTATTGCCTGCTTGGGGAAGAAGCAGACTCACCAAGCTCACGAACTCGGTCACCGACGCGTTGTCACTGACTAGCGTGGCTGTTCTCGTTTATTTCACAGTAAATTGATAACAGAAGGCAAAGCATGTCTTGGCTAGGTGGCAACAGCCGTGGGCGTGCAAGAACAGGCGTAGGTCGGAAGAACAGGCACAGCTTCAAGCTTTTGCCCCACACCCCAGCCGGGCCCGTCGACCAGAGATAAGCCCGCGCCAATAAGAACGCCCACGTGGGAGCTGAATCTTCTTTTTCAGGCAGGTCTACCTGGATCCATGTCATGTCAGGGGCATCACGATGCTGGCGCGCCCTGCTTTCCATAACGTCGAATCCATGATGCGGATAATCATTGCCGCAGTGGCCAGGCACGTGCCAGGCACCTGGATATCCGCGCATTACAAACCTAGGTATGTATTTGACCTGCACATTTGGCCCATTCATTCACCAGCAGTTGTGAGTTGTCGATTGTTGGCCAAGAGGACTAAGTGGCTTAGTCCAACCAATTCTAGCGCTCCAGGCAGTCTGCCTAAAGTCTAAGCTGCCTAGGTGCGCTGGCCTACCTGTTGAGTCCAGGGTCCAGAACCGCTCAGTGAAATGGCACATCCTGACGCTTGTTATACATAATGATGGCTCACTACATCGACAGTTGGTAAGTGAAAATGAGCGACCATATGAGAGTTTCCATCACTTGGTTGACCATTTGTCGTTCTAAAGTTGCAGTCAGACTGTGTTGGCCGTATTGGAAGAACTCACAAACAATGAGTATTGCCCGCTCCCCAAGAGCAACAACAAGAGATGAAAGTCTTTTGAGCGTCTGGTATTTGAACTTATACCACAACCGCGAGATTTATATTCTAAGATTTCATAACCCCCCCTCCACCTACCAACATCAGCCATGCAGCAGCGGCGACAGAACTCCGGGCGGGCTGCATACTTCTTCTACACCTTCACCAAGCGAGTCCAGCAAATAATCCTTCAGATGTTCAGAGTACCCGCATATTTTATACATAGGTATTGTAGGCGCAGCAGCGATGCACCAACGGCGGAGTGAGGACAGTGAGATCTAGGCAGCCAGTCTAGGCTGCAGCCTCCAAACTTTTTGAAACATTTTATGCATGTGTTGGTTGTGATGGATCTGGCTGTGCCACACTTGAGTTCCACTCATATACCGTGTATGTTTCTAGGCCTTTAGCATGGCTCCCTCAGTTAGCTCCCGCACTCAGTAGTTCCACGCTTGTTCCCTCTGCATCGTTGCACATCTTGGACACGCTTGCAGACAGACGATATTTCGAATTGAAAAGCCACATATATCGATCATCGCATGAAACAATGTCTCTACCCGCTGATTTTGACGGGAACTCATTGTCCAGATCGGGTCTTCTCTATTTGTTCAATCATGTTTTCCTGCCTCCAAAGTTGCCCGAGGGAGATGATTCGTCACCCGATCATGATAAACTTATGATCGGCGCTGTTCAAAGCTGCCTCACAGGCTTTGCAGAGATGGCATCGGGGCTAGACACAGACGGGATTCTCCAGGCTTGCGACACTATGAGCGCTCTCAGGTCTCTTCGAGATTGTCGTGGTGATCTCCATGAGGATTCCTTGCGTGAAGCCCTCCGTGACATCTCTTTACCAGGTATGTCCATTTATGAACACATGATCAAACGGCAGAAGTCTCACATATTCTATTAGGTTGCAAGAGCACGATATCTGTCCAAATCACCAAGCAAAATGCTGGTCTTATCATCAGAAGAGTGGAAGATGGTGCCGTGTTCGAGATGTTCGAACTCAGCCCTAACAATTCGTCGGTATTGACAACCCGAGGCCGCCTCATCAGACTGTTTCCAGCTGTCGCGGTAAAGGTACACAGCGATGTGCTTGTGGATCCGGAGTTCCAGTCATCCATCGCAAAGACAATGGCCAAAATGAGTCATCAGAGAGTTCCAGAGACGGTTCCGAAGGTCAGAAAGGCCAAACAATCGCATGAAGAAGAGCGTGAAACTGCTAGCTCCAAAGCTGTCACAGAGCTTCTGGCCAGCATTTTGCTTGGGTTCGGGGAGAAGACTTCTGTGCAGGCAATACGAAAGCACACGCGCGAGGAAGTCCTCTGGAAGAACAGCAAGCTGCCATGGAGACGGAGCCCAACCTGGTTACTCGTTCGTGTCACTCTGCAGCTCAGCCTACAGCGTCTGGCGTCCTCGGATAAAGAGACCTATAAGAAATTCATGGTCTACTTCTTAGCCCACGTCCTTGAGGCTGCCCGAGCGCAGTCCTTGGATAGCGACATCTTGCATACCATGTCGGCTAAAATTGTACGGCGTCTATCAAAGCTGCGACATTCTGATAGTGGGCCCTGGATGGCTCCGATCCGTCGGGCCATGGAACAGACATCACAGCTGCTGGACGAACGCTGGCGCTCAATTCGCCAGACCGTCGAAACCCCTATTGACCTGTCAGTCCTCTCACGTCTGGACCCGGACCGGGACGTTCATCTACACCTTCCCGCTCTTGACGATTTTCTGTTCTCCATTTTGCGTCGTACAAAGTCATCGGATCATGAGGATGTCTTCCCCGAGTCCCAAATTCAATCCTTATCTCGATCCTCTTTGCCTTGCATTACCTCTGGTTTCAGTCACGAATACAAGCCATTTCAGCTTGCGGCGATCGAAAGTTGGGTCGAGATGGACCTCGATGCCTGGGTTCCAGACAATACTGAGGGGCCAGAAACGTGTGACAGATTAGCAGAATTCCTGGTCGAATACCACAAGCACGCTGCAGACTGTTATGCGGGCTCGCCTGAGGATATCTCTCGCATGCTTTTGACCATTCTGGAAATCTGGATCGCCATGGACAAGTCAGCTGTGAGAATCATACCGCTAATGCTGCAATACTCTCCCCAAATCCCCATGAGACTCTATCAAGGGCTGCTGCTGGGCCGCATGCAAGATATGAACAGACTCCATCGGGCAGAGGAATACCTCCTTTCCCGTGAGCAATCTGCCAACCATCTACACAGGCCATCAATACTTTCTTCTTTCGGTACTGAGGGCTCCTTTTCTGCTCGGTACTTCGATGGGTCGACGAGTCACCAGGATCTGCTGCGTAGAATCGAAGCGCAGGCAGCAATTGACAAGCATAACAAGAAGGAAGAGTGGCGTTCTCTGAAGGCAGAGTATTATCGCCTAATGGATCTCCACGCGACAAGCATTTGCGAATACTATTCCCGTACTAATTTCTACGGCGACACCATTTCCGAACACAGCAGTTCATGCGCGCGGTGTCGATACAGCCGCGATGCAGAGAACCTCAGTATCACTGTTCATGAGTGGCCACTTCCAATGGATAGTTTCGAGGCCAAGTCAACTGTGTTCGAGCTGGATCCACCGCCGGTATTTCAGCCGTGGAGAGACGCGACAATCTATTTCATCGTTGATGTTCTTGGGTACAATCACTCTCCGGGGGAGGAGCCACGATTCGAAAGGTATCCTCTGGCCAGCTATGGTGGTTTAAGCCGTTGGCAATACGCATGCACAAAACAGCGCATATATCTTCTTTCGGAGGTGAAGTCTCATCACAACACACACAGGCGAGATAAACTTATTGTCAATCTCCGAGAAGAGGAAGTCTGCGTCAACAATGGTCTCCAATTGCGATATTATGACGCCGAACGTGGCACATTCATGTCAGACTTCTCCCCAACTGATTCGACTTTGGAACAATGCACGCTTGCGCTGCCATCTCGTTCGATAGAACTGACGCCTTTCATCCTTCGAACTCACGATCGCCCGAACGGGAAAACGCCGAACGAAGTGCTTGCCGAGCAGCATCTGTGTCCAAGTCACCTTTCACTAGGTGAAGGAGAAGCGCTTATGTCCCTGTCGTATGGAGACGAGATACGTTGGTTGGGCCTTCTTACTCAACTCGCAAGCCCACAATTGGATTTCGTCAAGCCAGAAACCGCTACTTTCTTACTGCAGATCTGTCTTCAAGCAGGTCCTAACACCGTCAGGAAACCTTGCAGGGACTCGCACACAGTCCTTGTCGAGGAGCGGTTTGCCTTCGCGCTTTTGAAAGAGCTGAATAATCGGATTCGTCAGATTGAGAAGAACCCAGAAGCCTTTGTTGCCCTGTGGAGCTTCACAGTCCTCGGAGCCAAGGGTCTGGCCATGACTGGAGGGTTACGAGACGAATTCCTCGAATTCATGGGACGTTGTCGAAATATATCTTATCAGTGGGTGAAGCTGCTGCATGAAAAATGTCGCGAGGCAGATGATGAGGAACAACGGGGGCAGTTTCGAGATTTGATGTTTGACATCGCCCTGGTGTGTGTGGACTCGTTCAATGTCGACCAGGCCCATCTTAAAATCATCCTCGATTCACCCGACGCGGCGTCTACTTTGGTTGAGATGTCCATCCATATCCGCGACAATGTCGAACTCCGGAAAACAAATCAACAGGACCCGCTCCAATCTTTGTTATTTCATCGATGGCAGGTCCTTATGCATCGCTCAAGTCCAACCGTCAAGGAACACACTCTGCAGCATGAGAAAGAAGGGCTTGACATGGCTATTAAGCGCTGTTGGCCTGCGTTCTCTCGGGACGGGGACTGGCAGTCCGTTTCATCCGCGGAGTACTGGCTCGAGTCCCGCTCATCATCTTACCAAGTCCTATACAACACCTTGCTTGGGGAGCTTCTCGTGGGTGGACGGCCTCACTCACGCCTGCCGGCATCCTACAAGCAGCACCCACTTTACGTCCCGCTTTTTGGTCGCTGTGCAATAGATGTCAGGCCGCCGCCTAGCGGTCTCGCCGGAATGGCATTCCTTGGCCAAGGCACTTTCTGTGGGCATCAAGTTCACTTTGGGATGCAGACTATCCACGATGGTACAACGGAAGACTTCGAGTTGTTACTGGCCACCCAGCACCAAGGCTCGACCCATGACCTTGTTCCCTCCCGTGTGTTTGATGGTGGGCTTCCGGAGATACTGGCCAAAAGATTTGTACATTGGTATGATCATGGCACCGGTGAGATCGAATTTCGACATCTATCGACACCTTGGACTACAGACCCCGGTGGCTGGCGGCTGAAGAAGCACGGCGATATGTGGACTCTGAGCACATGCACGGGCAGTCATCTCATGGTCAGCCCTTGTAGTGACACGGCTCGCCGTATCGCTGCCATCTTTGCACCACTTGATACCGTCATGCATATGCATATACTGTACAACCAACAGACACGTCAGATTGAGATCCAACTTCCTCGATTGAAACTGGATTTCTACTTGCACAATGCACGCGAGGATTGCCACCTGGTCCGGTCTCACCAGTTTCAAGGTATGCAGATTGATACGGATCAGTCGATTGGCACTCTTGTGGGCCTACGAAACAAATTCGTTCTCCAGGGGTCAGAGAAGTCTGATGATCGTCTGGTCCTCATTCCAGAAAGGAATATCCGCTTCTCAAGATCACTTTCTGGCCATGTGGACGTTTCTGGAGCTTATGGCACTGCATCAGTATCGCCAGTACACTGCTATTGGATCGACGCTCAACTCGGCCGACTGAAAGATAACGGCACACTGCAAAGCAAGCTGTTTCTCAGCTATTTGCATGCCCTGACGTCGCACTGCATACCAGATCCTTTCACGATGCATACCGGCACAGAGCAGGCACTGAGTATCCTCGAGTCAGCAGCTGTGCGGTCCTCTAACACACTCACCGAAGATAACGCCAGGCTTTTAACCCAGCTTGCACAGCTCACTCCCGGCCGAGAATTCTACCCGAGTCATCTAAAAGAGATGCAGAGCGTGACGTGGTGTGATGCACTGAGCTATCTCTCTCAGCCCAGCCAGTTCTACACCGTTACACAGCATATCATCCAGCATGTCCAGCGCGTCAGCTTCCTTTACTCGAATAGCGATGAAACGAGGGTAGAAATCAACCATGCCCATCCGGATCTCGTTGAGAGAGAAGCCATCCGAGAAGCCAGTCTTTATGTCGCTGGCTCTCTTGCTAATGCATTCACGATGAAACATGACAAGATCTATGACCCAAGAGACCGAGGCCAAAAGTCGGAGCGCGCGCTAAGGGCGACCCAAATTGCTACGAAAGTCAGCAACCGCTCACAGTCGCTTGAGTTCTCTCCATGTGGCGACCTCGTTGGCAAGCTATACAAATTCCTTGGAGACTCATCAGGCACATTACCACCAAGGCAGCTTGAACTGCACGAGATTGACTACGACTCCAAATGGCTGGCGGATCCAGAAGGTTTTCTCCCAGGACTGTGGTGCACCCTTCATCACGCGTTTGGCCATTCAACTCGGATGAGTCGTTTTCAAACTGCTACGTGGCTTGCTTCATTGGCGTATTCCAACTCAGAGTGCCCCGACGTGCAAGACATAACGCAGGTCGCCTATGCCTTTGCGAATATCTCACACGTGACCGCGGTTGCTCTGCCAGTAGCTGATGAGTACGATCTTGCCCAAGGCTACGAACTGGATCGATTGTTACTCTCGAGCATCATACGCAACCACGAAAAACATTACTACCAATCTCCAGAGTCTAATCTGTCAAGAAGACGAGGTGAAACAAACAGAGAATGGCACATCCGACGCGAAAGAGAATTCAGAGCTCAGATGAACGTAGCGTTGGAATGCTTCAAGGAACACTTGGCACCTCAATGGCCCTGTCTGGAGCCACGCTCAACAACCGGCACCATGGAAAGCACCTATTTCAATGTTCAAGGAGCAATGACTGCAATAACCAGCAAATGGAGGGCTTGGTATCAGAATCTACTTTTCCGAGGCTACTTGGAGAACATCGTGGCAGCAATGAAAGAGGCCGTGGTCAATCCCGTCAATATTCCTAACTTTCAACCTCCTGCCGAGCCACCTGTCTTGCAGCATCAACAAGCTCGTGTCACTGTCGATGACATATTCCAATTCCATGGTCCGCTGTCAACGACAGTCTCCCGTCCTGCGCTCGATATTACTTTGAGGACTGTCAAGGAAAGGCGCAACGGCCACGAACTCAATGAAGTCCTCGACTGTCTTGGCGCGAAAGTCTGCTCGGAATACCAGTCCCGCTATCTTGAAGATTTGCGATCCAGCAATTTGAGTCTGAATGAAGAAGAGCGGAGAGAAGTTTTGGATAGGCCGCTTCTTTCTCTGCGCACTCTTCTTGTAAAGTACCAGAGACAGTGCGTGATTCGTGCAGAGCAAATCTACGAATTCATGGTTCAAGACACTGGCCACGCAGTCCTAGCTGCCGAATCTGATCTCGGAACAAGTTCTGTACTAGAAGAAATGCAAGCCATCGCACACTTCGCGGGGTGGTGGCCAAGGACGTCTCGTTCGTTCTTCTTGAGTCAACTGCAGAGGGTCCGATGGACCCGACTTCCGGAAGTTTGGAAGCGGAGGGTCATTGAATACGGTTTGGCGATAACGGATCTACAACGAGCCGATCGGTTGCTTCATGCCTGTGGCAACGAGGCAGATCTAGTCAAAGAGATATGCAACGTCGGTCACCAGAACTGGGACCCCTTTTCCAGTCCTGAATGGCTTCTGATGGAGTGCGAGAGCGGGATCTTGATCCGCCACGTGCAGCAAAGCATTGCCCAACTGATGATGGTACCACCAAACAGCGAGAATGCCACGATGCAACTCAACATGGGGGAGGGAAAGTCGTCCGTGATTGTTCCTATGATTGCGGCTGCGCTAGCTGATGGGTCTCGCCTTGTTCGAGTCATTGTCACCAAGCCTCAGTTCAAACAGATGCACCAGATTCTTGTGCTAAAGCTGGCGGGGATGCTTGGACGGCGGATATATCACCTTCCAATCTCGCGGAATATCCGTCTGGATGGATCGGAGGTCTCGAAAATCTGGCGGATAATTTTAGAATGCCAGAAATACGGCGGTGTCCTGCTGGTCCAGCCTGAACACCTGCTCTCATTTCAGTTGATGGGACTTGAACAACAGATCAGCATGAGTAACGGCATAGGACACAAACTCCTGAGGATCCAGACCTGGCTTGACAACAACTCGCGAGATATCATCGATGAGAGTGACGAGAACTTCAGCGTCAAATTTGAACTGGTATACACTATAGGCCAGCAACGGCCGATTGAGCACAGCCCCAAGCGTTGGACGATCATACAGCAGGTCCTGGGCCTGGTCAAAGAAATAAGCCATGAGATCAGCAAGCAGTCACCAAAATCTGTGGAGCTTTCCGGACATGGTGAAACGTCTCGATTTCCTAGGATACGAATCTTGGATGCGTTTGGGTCAGAGGAGCTGCTTAAACGCCTTGCCGAGCGTATCTGCTCCGAGGGCTTAGACGGGTTCCCAATCTCCCGCCAGCCAGAGGGACGGAGACGGGCAGTACAAAGATACATTTCCAAAAGTCTTTTGTCCGAGGCGGAGATCAATGCTGTGGAAAAGAGCGCTTTCTGGCGCGATTCGGTCATCAACACGCTCCTTATGCTTCGAGGTCTCGTCGCGCAAGGAATCATAGCCTTTTCACTAGGCCAGAAAAGGTGGCGTGTGAATTATGGAATTGATTACAACAGAGACCCCAGGACGAGACTCGCTGTTCCTTTCCGAGCCAAAGACGATCCGGCCCCAAGAGCCGAGTTCAGTCATCCCGATGTCGCTATCGTCCTTACCTGCCTCAGTTATTACTACAGCGGTCTCAATATTGAGGAGCTCCTCGAATCATTTGAGCGCCTAAAGCAGGACGATCAAGCACAATCCGAATATTCTCTTTGGACGGCAACGGCATCACATCTTCCGCCTGCGTTCCGTGAGTTGGTCGGAATCAATCTTCGGGACAAGGTTCAATTTTCCACGGAGGTCTTCCCTCATCTGCGATATTCCAAGGGGGCCATTGACTATTTTCTGTCGAAAACAGTCTTTGCGCGAGAGATGAAAGAGTTCCCCAAGAAATTGTCAACTTCTGGGTGGGACTTGGCGAAGATCAAGAAGCATCCGACGACAGGCTTCAGCGGTACCAACGATTCCCGATATATTCTCCCCCTCAACGTGACACAACTCGACCAGGCTGAACAAAGACACACGAACGCCTTAGTGTTGTGCTATCTCCTCCAACCAGAGAACAGCACTTTCTTGGTTCCAAAGCATGATTTCACCTCGGAGGCAGACGTCTCGGATGGCAAGACATTCTTACAGACAGTGTCAAACTTTGATCAGGAGACGCGTGTCATCTTGGACGTTGGTGCTCAGCTGATTGACCTGACAAATCGCCAAGTTTCTGAAGCCTGGTTGGAAGTAACTCAGCACCGCTCGGGGGCCGCCGAAGCTGTCATATTCTTCGATGAAGAGGACGTGTTATCGGTTCTGGACCGATCTGGCCACTCCCAACCTTTCCAGACATCTCATCATGCCCACCAAACCGACAAGTGCCTCGTGTTCCTTGACGAGGCACATACTCGTGGTACAGACTTGAAGTTGCCAGAAAAGTACCGTGCCGCGGTGACTCTGGGCGCAAATCTGACGAAGGACCGACTCTTGCAAGGTAATCATGCACTACCCCGATGAAACCCTGCTCTCTGATGTTCCGAGACTGACATTGACGCCGTTTGCAGCATGCATGAGAATGAGACGGCTGGGACATGGGCAATCAGTTGTCTTCTGCGTTCCACAAGAAATCAAGAACAAAATCATACAACTGAACAATGATAATGTCCGGGATTATTCGAAAGTTACTGTGTCCGATGTTGTGAAATGGGCTATTTCTGAGACAACAGATGACACAAGGAAGTCCATACCTTTGTGGATCACTCAAGCTTTGCGATTCGGAAAACACAGCGAGCTCTGGCGACAATATTCAGCCGGGCCGGTCGAAGACCTCACGAGGTGGTCAAAGGACTTCCGGGAAGACGAGGCCCAAAGCCTAGAACAGCGATATCGCCCTAGCATCGTAAGAGGCAACCCACTTGAGACGAATCTTGACGTCGAGGAAAGCTTCAAGCAAAGAATTTCTGACCATTGCCGGATATTCGGTCCGATCAACTTTCATGCTGCAGATCTTCAGGAAGAGCAGGAACGTGAGCTGTCTCCGGAAGCAGAAGAAGAACGACAGGTTGAGCGACCGCCAGCCGCCGAGCCTGAGAGGCACAAGATTCATGAAAACGTCCAACATTTCGTACAACACGGGTATTTCCAAGATGGCAATCGCGGCATACGATCTGCCTTCTCCACTCTTGATACTACAAGCGCGGCCAAGCACCTGGATCCCAAAGAGTTCCCTGCGCATTTATGGGTGACGGGCGACTTTGCCAGAACAGTGAAGCTGGACTTCAGTAGTGAAGACCAGTCAGACTTCTTCCAGCGCTCTGTGAGTTGGATTCTGACATCCACCAAGAGAGCAGGTGAGTTGTTCATCATTAGTCCATATGAGGCACAGCAACTATTGCCGGCAATCAAATCCTCCAATTATGTGACGCTACACCTGTACGCGCCGCGGATGAACATGGGCCAGCAACCGCTGGATCATTTGGCCCTATACACAGTCCCAGAGCGCAGAGTCGCCGCCCTGCCGCCCATGCTCTCTTCATTGCTCAACGTCTTCGCCGGGCAACTGTACATGCGATCCTTCGAAGAGTACACCAGCATTTGCAAATTGCTGGGCCTCGCTTGGCAGAGCGTCGGTGACATCGAGATCGAAGCGGACGGTTTCATTCCTCGGCGGGGCGCGACGACAGCCCAGCTGATAAACCAAACTCAATTCACTCGCAGTCCTACCAAGTTTCTCCAAGATTTTATGACCAAGGTTCGAAGGAACAATGAGAGCATTGAGAAGACTCATATGGGGAGATTGTTGAATGGCGAGATATTGTGTCGGGATGGCTTCAAGTTGGGGACGGGAGCGAACCAACCAGGCGTCGAAAGTCTGAGTGCTGAAGTGAGTAGGTTGAAGATTGTAACTTTAGAGTAGACGAAAGGATAGTCTATGTTCAATACGCTCGTTAATCAACTTTCTTTCCAAATTCTCTCTACTAAGAGCTCACTCAACTACTACAACGGTTGACATGAGATCTTGATATCTCGTAATATAAGTTTAATACTAGAGAAGGCTTTACTATAAAGTCCTGGCCAAACTACCAGCATACTCTAGATTGCTTATGCCCCTAATTCTTAACGTTATTCCATCCCGGCACCGTCTTAGTGATATTTATAATAATACCTACCAGGGGGAGGGGGGGTAAATGAAAGCATCGCGAAAGCACTATAATAAAGTGTGGCAATAATATTAAAATTAAATTAGTAAGTTAATATTATTTTTTTTATATACTTTACATTATTTCTATAAAATAGAAATAATATAATACTTAATCTATACTAAAATATATTAATATAATATTAATATATTATTAGTATTATATTAAGTGTTTAATATATACTTAAAAATTAAGTTTTTTTTATCTTTTTTTAAGGTATTTAATCTAATTACTTATTTCTTTTTTTAGCTTAATTATAAGCTTTTTAACTATTTATAAAACTATAAAAATATTTAAAAATAGCTATAGATTTAAAGATAATAAGGTTTAAACTAATAGCCTTCTCGGTTTCAATATCGCTAATATATACTAATATCGTATTAGCGCTAATATAGCGCTAATATAGTATTAGCGTTAATATAATATATTCTTTTAATATAATATAGCCCTTTAAAATAATTTTAATTTAATAGTATTCTAGTAGCCTTTCCTTAGTATTTTACTATAATTTTTAAATTTTAATTAAATGTTAATTAGTAATTAAATTACGTGGTCCATTTAGAAACCCCCTCTCCCCCCGGTAGGTAGTAGCATAATGCCCAGCATAGTCCTAGTTATATATAAGTATATCAGCCTTAGTCCCTAAATTTAACATAGCAGCAGCATAGAGTAACAGATATATACAATGCGTTATATAATAGCCCACTATAGTTCACACTAGCATTAAGATATTAAGCTTGTTTAGCTTAACAGCGCAATAAGAATATTGCATTTAAGCCAGCTGGCGACATTGAGAAGTCAGGAGTTTTCTTGACAACGCCAAATGCATTTATCATCCATGTTTGCGTGGAAATATATTGACAGTGTCATAGAATCTTTCTGGGCATGTTGACTTAAGTGCGTTGAGGTTGCTGTCTAACAATGTGTAGCTTGACAAGGACTTGACGCTTGGTTCGGGCTGTTTGGCGATCTGTAGGGGTCTGCACTACTGAATTCCAATTTCCTAGGTCTCAGAATCTAAGCCTGCGGAAAGGGAGAAACACGCTGGGCATGGTCAAACCTCAAGGTTGCGTTGGAATAAGCTTGCCTCTCTGCTGCTACTCATGATTTGAGGCATTCTCGTGTTATTTATCAGCGAATCTTTTAGGGGTAATATGCCTATGGCTATTCAAACCTTCAGCACCCCTAAATTGCAAATGTCTTTCGAACCTTGTTCTAGGAAGCATTATGCAGTCAAGTGACTCGGTCTGCACCGTACCTAGTGATTCCACGATTACTCATCTGACTGGCAATGCGTATTGAGAATAGAATACACTTTAACCTACGCCCAGGACGTAGTTGACTCTGTATTTGCGAGGTTGCTGCTAGTAGTCTTCCTCAGAACCGTGGGCCTGTATTATGCTTTGTGTCAATACGACGACAGTATCACGACAGTGTCCTCGCTCTTTTGTGTGTAATAGCAAATTGTCTCAAGAACACGAGGTATTCATACGCTGAGTTGCGCCCCTGGCCACTTAAGACACGTTTCGAGGTCCGAAGTGCCAGCATTGGGCTTGTTGCCCGAAGGGTGGGAGGGGGGGAGGGGGGGGGTTTTGGCAGGTACTTACTGTTACGACGCTCAGAAGCTGGTGTCACTAATGCTTACAATATGGTTTACGGTAGTGTGCTTTACATTCATGTCTTAGTGCTGTACGCGAATATCTTCCCATATTTCGATCTGCTGCATGAAGATTAAACAGTGGTCCATCGCATTGCTAATCCTTAGAAAGACTCTGCTCCCAGCCTCAAGAGCTCCACAAAGGCTCTCAGATCACGTTTCTCACATCTTAAAACTAACTGAAATCACCACCCTACGTCTGACATGCCCTTAGATCGGACAAAGACGTGTACCAGTCGGAATTGGAGGCGTTCGGTGAGTTCTTTGACCCAAGGCACTTGCAGATCAAGTTCACCATTCCTGAACGGCGATGTCAATGACGTTCCTTGTGACCTCTGAGCCGCTTCTTTACGTCGTTGGTAGTAGAAACGCACGAAATTGCTGAGTATTTGCGTTCTCTTTGACTTAAATCGCGATTGATTCGCAACTGCGGACGCGATTGCGAAGTCGAGTTCGTCTGTGTTACGACAATACTCGTGGGAGCCGTGAGGGGCCAATGACTCAAATTCGTCAACCAGCATTCGCCTGATCTGTAGCACAGACTCCTTATCCCTTAAATCGACGATCCTAACGTGATCTCCGGCGAATAGACGACTGACAAAGTTTGGAGGGTAGTTTCGATCTACCTCCGTCACATCGCACATAGCAATGTCAATAGTGCGTAGGTTGAAGACCGGATCGTATGCTGAAGACGGTGATGCCGGCTTTGGAACAAAGCACTCGGGGCACTCCACCCAACGAACCAGTTGATGCATCACGTCTGGCCCGTGGCTATCGAAGGGGCCGGGGCGAAACGACTTGCTCCACTTAGAGATTGACGAGTAGTCAATGACAATGTGCTGCGCCGTCGGTGCCATATAGTATTGCCAGCCCGCGAAGGTTCTTTCGTTGACCAGCAAAACGTCCTGATAGGGTGTGAACCAAGTCCAATGGGCTGACTTTCCAGTCCCAAGTCGCCACAACTGGCTGGGTCCGCTCAGGTGAGTTGATTTCCCTACAAGCGCGGTGACATGATCTCGCCATAGAACAGCTTGTCTGGATTCTCGGCAGACCTGGGCGACGGCCGGCACGGGTAGAGTTAACGGAGCACTCTTGTCCTTGCTGGTATCTTCGAGGCCTAGCAGTCGACTCGGCACCGCAAGCCGCCATATCATCCTCCTGATTTCCAGTGGTAGCCTCGAGAATTGAGGAGATCCCGAGATATTTTGGCAATTGCTTGCCTTTCTTAGCACAACAGCCGTGTCATTCCGCAAGTTGTCGAGCTGGCGTTGTTGCTCCTCATTCTGCTTCCGCAATAAGGCGATCTCTTCCAACAGAACAGCAAACATCTGCTGCACAGTTGGCTGACTGGTGTCTACTGGAATGGCTTGCTCCATGATGAGGTTTTGCAACAGAATGTGGTAACAGGATTAGTCGGACAGTGTTCGGACGTTGTGGGTAGTGTGAGGCTCGTGAAGGGCGAGAAAGTGGGAGAGAAAGCGAAGTCATGCTGGCATCGGGAAATGAGGACACGCAAGTGTAACGTGAGGGGCTCGAGCGCTCCACAGGAAAAAGTAAGTTTGCAAGCACCCGAAACGCATGGGTGCGCGGTCCAGTTGCAGATTCATGGAGCAAACGCAGGGGTAAGTACCTACCTACCTAGGTAGGTAGGTAAACAGGCGCCGCCCTCGGCATCCAATTTCGACTGACAATTGATTCTGTAACATATCAGTATTATCCATTATATGGTGGCTGGTCGAATACACACTATCGAGAAACCAGCGTTCACTCTTATCTCTAACATACAGACCTCCTCCGCTTACTCGCGGCCGCACCTTATATAAGTGCGGCCGTAAGCAAGCCGAGGAGCAGTAGCGGGAAACTAAGAGAGCTAACAACCACTGTTGGTATAAACAACTGTTATTGGTAGTAGATAACAGTTATTAAGTTAACAACCGTTATTTAAAAATAGCGGACTATAATTAGCCGATAAAATTTAGAATTACCCTAGTAAGGTTCTTAATTCTATATCCGATATCTCCGTTCCGTTACCTCCGTAGTTACCTCCTTCGCTATAGTTAAGCCAGTAAATTGCAAATAAGTAGTTAGGTTAGGGGCGGGCAGTCCACTTTTTTCTTAGCTTGCTTTTTACCCCACTAAAAGGCTGCAGCCAATCACAGTCCGCTATTTTCAAATAACGGTTATTAGTCTAATAACTATTATCTGCTTATAACGGTTATCTATAAAAGAGCTATTGTTATCTAAACAACTATTATTAAGCCCGATAACGGTTGTTAACTCCCATATATGCACGAAGTTAAGGTCTGTAACTAAAACGTAAACTATATAAGAATAAAGGTACACCCACCCCTTCTAAGTAGGCCGGCTGCTTTTAAACTTTAATTCCTTTCTTAAAAAATTTTTCTAACTTATATAAATACCTCTTTAAGATTTAGAATATAAGACTAACTATTTCCCTATAAACTACGTTCTTTTTCTTAAAAAGCTATAAGAGATAGGTTTTTATACCCTTATTTTGTTTTTCGATTAGATATACTGTATTCTTTTAAATAAAGAAACTTTGAAATTTGGAAAAGATATTAAGAATCGTTTATTATTTCTCTCTTTCGGTATATCTTTTCTATTAGAATTATTTGCTGGGAAGGTATTATATTAGAGGTTAATCGAATAAGGGTTAATTTTTTTATTATAGGCGTTTATACCCTTATTCTAGATTTTCTACGTTTTAGTTTTAGATATCCTTTATATGCGTTTAATCTGGCTTAGTAATTACTTTAGCTTAGCTAATTAAACGCGTGTGAAGGGACATCTGAACGTTTGAGATAACGTTCACTTGTGACACAGAAATATTCCTATCATGGTGCTCGAATCATATAGGCGGTCCACTTTTTGTTCTTCACGATCTCCCAACTGGACGTCGACAAGATATGAAACATTGAATTGTTTGGTCGAACAGCGACACTCCTTCCCCCCTCCCTTCCCTGCCCTAATGCAGCAGCGTCACGCCCGAGCCCTTTTCAGCCGCACCCACAATTCTGGCTTGGTCATCGAATGGAAGATTTTCATAGTCTTCAGCGTGCCATCCAATCCCCACACATCATTCTTCGCCTCATACTCCTCTCTGTCAAGTTCGATATCAAAGTTCCACAACAAGTGTGCCGCGATAAGCCGCATTTCCATGTAGGCCAAGTTCCTCCCAATGCACACTCTCGGCCCCGTTCCGAAGGGCAAAGAAGCATTCAGGTGATCATTTGAGAACTCGTTGTCTTCCCCGAGCCAGCGCTCTGGTCTGAATTCATAAGGTTTGTGGAAATTCAGGGGCGAGTGTGTCGACACCCAGGGCGGGACTGCGACAGTCGTCCCCGCAGGCACGTAGTAGCCGTCGATCGTGGCGCCACCTCGAGGGACTACACGTTGCTGACTCGCTGGTGAGGGCGGGAATAGCCGGAGCGCCTCGTGGATGGTTGCTTCAAGGTACCGGAGGTCTCGCACCTTCTCCCATCTGACATCCTCGTCTGTTGCCAGAGCGCCCCTGATTTCGTTGATGAGACGGCGGTATACTTCTGGGTGCGTGCACACAAAATAGGTCCAGCCGGTGAGAGCAGTAGCCGTCGTGTCGGTTCCGGCACTGATGAAGAGTGCCATATTCAGGATGAGTTCCGTCTGCGAAAGGAATTTCTTCGACTCGTTGTTGATGAGAATGTGGTACATGAAGTCTGTGTGATCTCGGTCGGGGTCTGCGAGGCGGCGGAGTGTTTTCTCGCGTGAGTTTCTTAGGTGTATCTTTGCCCATTCAGCCGCCTTTGGAGGAACAAAGAGTCGAAGCATGACAGTTTCGAGCCATGTCCCAACACCGGAAAGTCGTCGAATACCTTGCGTCCATGTCTACCATATGTCAGATACCCTGAATGGATCTCAGGAGAGGCTTGAGAAAATGGAGAGCCTCAAGCGAGTGCGTAACATGTACGTACTGCGGCGACGAAGACATTGATAACAGATGTGGACCACTCTGTAGCCGATGCCTGTTCTAAACATCCAAACGGTTCCGCAAAGCAAAGGTCTCCCATGATGTCAAAAGCGAGGTAGGTGTCTAGAAGTCTCATTAGTAATGGTCACTACATTCTTGGGATTCAGGGGAACATACACCAACTCGACACATCCGCGGGTTCCTCCCCGTCTGCTTTTTCTCCCAACACCGAAATGAATCTTTGTAACTGAATTTTCAACAGATTTTCAAACTGCAGCAATGCGCTGTTTGTGAACAAATACCCCAATGCCCTCCGTTGGCGAGTGTGCTCTGCATTCAGAGCCAGGCTCACGCCAGTCTGGCCATCCACACCCCCGACGGCTCCGAGGAAAATCGGACTCTTCTCCATCAGGCCGGCTTTCTGCGCAGATTGTCAACGTTGAACCTCCCAACATCGGTGAAGAACATACTCGATGGCCATAAATCTCTTCCCGGGCCTCTGGGCGCACGAAGCTGAGTTCATTGGGAGACACCCTTACTACTGGGCCATACTGGTCATGCAGTGACCGGTAATACAGGTGCTGGTTGCCTGTGACCAGGGCCAGGGCGGCTGGTAGTTCTGATACGCTGTTGGCCCATGGGCCAGGTACGGCGCGGAGTGGGTGCCATAGGCATCGTTGGAGAATCTGGAAGACAAATTTCGCGAAAAGCTGATAACGATGAGTAATTAAGACTTCTCGGGTCTCATTGGAATCATTGGCTTACAAGGAATACAAGCGTCGCGACTATTGAAGTCACTGAGAAGAAGCTGTTCATCATGGCTTGGACGGAGCCGAGCATCAGCCGCGAACGTGTAATTCCTTGGAGGAGGGGAGGAGTCGGCACTCCCGCTATTTTTCTCTCGGTACAAGCACTTATGAGGTAAGCTTCACTGGATTTAGATTAGGTTGGGAAGAATCTTGGAGCAGGTAACACACCAGATTCGCGTGCTAGAGTTAGGCTTTGGTCAAAATATTCCTAACCATTTTACATACGCACTCTTTGAAAATTAACGCAAGATTTATTGCGCTTGTTAATTCTGCATGTTTTATTCGTCGTTCTATGGCTTTCATTCATACGCTACGGTTGAATACAGCGTAAGATTCCCGTAATTATTGGACCCAAATATGCTCAAAACCTGCTCAAAGTACCACAAGTCACTGGCAATCCACCACCGTATTGCAGACACGCCATGAGTCGTGCGGGGTACAAGTGTCCCGTGTGTTTCGAGTTCCACCTTGACCAGAAACCCACTCACTGGGCGCGCCATGCTTCCACATATGTAAGACGGTACGTTATCTCGCCAATATGCAGAGTGGGTGAGCATCTCAGGGTGGTCAACCAATATCAGAAAACCCAAGCAAACTTCCGGAACAAAGATGGCCGACACCGAGGAACTAGCGAAGGGTTACACATCCGTCAACAACACCCAATTCGATGCTGGGCTATTTCTCCTCCGAAGACTCGGGGTCACTCCCGGCCTCCGTGTTCTCGACGTGGGCTGCGGCCCTGGCAACCTCACAGCTCACATCGCGGACGTCGTCGGTGAGAAAGGAAGCGTGGTCGGCATCGACCCGAGCCAAGAGCGCATTACCCTCGCTCAAGAACTCGCGAGACCAAATTTGTCATTTCTCGTGGGCAGGGCCGAGGACCTGTCCCAGTTCGCATCTGGGAGCTTTGATATTGTATATGTCAACTCCACCTTCCACTGGGTGGAGAACCAACCCGCTGCGGTAAAAGAGTTCGGCCGGGTGCTCAAGTCAGGAGGCCGGCTCGGAATTTCAGGGGGCTCAGGAGACTTTGTCGCCATACACGAGAGGATCAAGGCAGACGTGCTGTCGAGGGAGCCCTACCGAAACTACCCGGAACAGAGCGGCCCAAAGTTCATCAAGCGCAAGGACCTTGAGGGCCTGCTCGACGTTTCTGGGTTTCCTAAGAGGGACATGGTCATCAACAGGATTGTGAAGTCTGCCAAGAACGGGGAGGAAATGATCGAGTGGTTGGACACAAGTTCGTCCGGCAAGACATATGGCGGTATTCCACTGGATCTACGATCAAAAGCACGGGAGGAAATGAAGCTGGAGTGGGACAAGGTCACTACCGAGGACGGGATTCATATGGACATGGACTTGTTGGTGACTGTAGCTACAAAGGAGTGAGTGCATTTACGCATCTTCCAAATAGAGTAGAATATCGGAAAATTGCAGCCTCAGGGCTAGCTGGTTGTATATTCAAGTACCCAGAATTTCATTGGTGATTCCAACTCATTTAGCCTAAGGATGCTCCTGGGGTAAACGAGGCTATGTCAACTAGACGAATTTGTCCCGATTCGTTCTTGCTTCAGTACACATTGATCATGGTCAAATTTGCGTCACATCCTGGGAGTATTTCCACGTCCTATTGTGTTGACACGGAAGTAATTACTTCCTCTGAATCCAATCTGGATGAATTACGCAGGACCCCACGCCCACGCCCACCTCCCTTCCTGCTCAGAAAGCCGAGGCTTGGCTTGAGTACATTTCAAAAATGCTTGACGAGGCAATTTTGCGCAGTTATTGAGCAGAAATCGGTTACGCGATGGCTTCGAGGTGGACCTCAAAGTGGTGATCCCCACGTGTTCTCGGGGGGATTTCATGAGTAAGGCCATAGTTTCGCGGCAATAAACGGTGTGAGACCAGAGAGATTAATCTGCTCACACCCACCCCCCCCCCATGCACGTGCATGGATACATCCATCCTCTCCCCACACAGTCGTTGTGTTAATCTGCTCAAGCTGCATGCTCCGGTGAAACATTGCTCAACGGCAAACATTCCCATCCTGGACCCGTCAGACGCTAGTTCGAAGCCGTTTTCTTGACACACAGACCTTGATTCTCACATACCCTGGCCGTCCGTCTCCTTGGCCGAGGAAAGGTCCTTTTTTCGATGCAGCATACTCTCGGTGGTCAGCTTCACTGTAAGTTCACTACCAAATCTTGAGGCGTGTATTTTCACAATGCCGCACGAGCCGCCATCATTTCAGCCTTCGTCGAAAAACACGCCCAGCTTCTCGTATAAGCCACGGCCAGAGACTGGGCCGCGACAGTTGGAAGCAGGAGAAAACTCAGAGATTGAAGAGAAAGAGGGAGGATCTGGCACCAACACTCCTTCAGCTTTACTGCCAGCTAAGGATGAGACCTCGAGCGAGACCACACACCCTGAGCCAGGCCTTGAGTTCTTGGTGTGGTGGAACGAGCCAGAGGATCAGGACCCCGAAAATCCTATGAACTGGTCGTCGAGAAGAAAATGGCTCAATATCATTACCATTGCTGTCATCAGCTTTCTCGTGTAAGTCGATAATGTTACTCAAACGCTGCGTAATACTCATAGCACTGCTAACATGAAAAGACCACTCATATCATCGATGCTCTCACCAGCCGTGCAACTGGTGATGGAAGAATTCAACACTAGTTCCACGACATTCGCAACATTTGTTGTGTCGATTTTCGTGTTGGGCTTTGCCTGCGGCCCGTTGATTCTCGCTCCGCTAAGTGAGCTGTACGGGCGTGTTCTCATCTACAATATCACAAATGTGCTCTTCTTGGGGTTCACCATTGGCTGTGCCCTGTCGCAAAACCAGTCGATGCTCCTGGGCTTCCGCTTCTTGTCAGGATTCGCAGGCGTGGCAACGATCACAATAGGTTCAGGCACGATTGCAGATCTCATGCCGCGCGAGAAAAGAGGCAAGGCCGTATCGATCTGGTCCGTCGGTACCATCCTCGGGCCGATGGTTGGCCCCATAATCGGAGGTTACGTGACACAGGTCGCTGGTTGGAGGTGGATGTTTTGGGTGATCTCGATTGTTGTGAGTTGCACAAATACAAATCCACCAGATTGGAGAATCCTCATTGGTAACCATTGACCAGGTCGGGGTTGTCAGCCTCTTCGCCTTTGCCGTTCTGAGAGAAACGTACCCTGTTGTGTTGCTGGAGAGGAAGGCAGCCAAGCTCAGGAAGCAAACAGGAAACCCAAATTACCGGTCAAAGCTCGCCCCTGATATCCCGCCAAGGGAGCTTTTCAAAAGAAGTATCATGCGACCCTCGAAGATGCTTCTGTGCTGTCCAATCGTCACAGTCATGTGCACCTACGTTGCCGTACTCTACGGCATTTTGTATCTGCTATTTGCCACATACTCATTCGTCTTTAAAGAAGTCTACGGGTACTCGACATTCGCAGCCGGACTAGTCTTCCTTGCCGGTGGAATCGGGACTCTGACGGGACTTCTGTACATTGCGAAGTTCAGCGACAGAAACCTGAAGAAACGCGCGGCTGCAGGTAAAACAGTCACGCCCGAGGACCGCCTTCCTCTCATCATCACATTACCCGGGGCTCTGACATTCCCGATTGGCTTGTTTCTGTATGGGTGGACTGTTGAGTACAAAGTTCACTGGATAGTCCCCATGATCGGAACGGCAATCACTGGATTTGGGTCAATTCTCATCTTTGTGGGCATCCAGACATACCTCATCGATGCGTTTGAAGGATACGCTGCTAGTGTAGTTGGTGCCAATGCGGTGCTTAGAGGCACCGCTGGGGCGCTTCTTCCGCTCAGCGGTCTGTCGTTATATGATGCTCTTGGATGGGGTTGGGGAAACAGCTTGTTGGCTTTCATCACGCTGGCATTTGCCCCTTTGCCTTTGGTCATGGGATTTTATGGCGCCAAGCTACGCAATTCACGGCGTAATCAAATCCAATTATGAGCATTAGATAGATTTAATTTACATAAAGACTGAGGAGCTATATCGATGAGCCCATTCAACATGCCATTGTTAAAGTCATGATCACCAGAATCACACGCTTTTTAATATGCAATTGGTGAATGCTGCTGCTGCTGCTATTCGTACATGCAATTTTTACAACCGAACCTCATTTTGTGCGATCAGCCATGGGCTAAACCTTGCTATGAGCTCCCCTCGTGGAACATTTTCCAGGTGCAATTTTCGTAGGTTCCGGCCCAGTCTCATATACTTGATACCCGTGGCCATCTCGACAAGAATAATAACGGCCGTAATCGGGGACGCATCTATCCCTAGCTTCTCAGCGAGAGCGTGCCATGCCACCAATAAGTCGGGAACGTCCTCCGAAATATTTCGGTTATCGATGTCGGCCGGGGCTTTGAGCTTATTGTGTGGTGGTGAGTTCTGAGCCAGGTCCACCAGGTCGGTGAACCCTTGATCATAACACTCGTTGGAGACCTCAATCGTACTTTTCAGACGGAGGCCGAATTTTGCTCCTACTTCCATCCGTACCTGGTCAACTGCAAGCATGGCGTTGGCGACGGAGCGGGTGAGGCCGTCGCGGTACAGGAGGAACTCGCCAGCAGTGCTCTCGATGCGGCCGACATTCATCAGCATCATCAACGGGTGGAAGACGCCGTTGATATTCGACAAGCTGACCTCGATGACGCTGCTGCACCACTTGAGCTCCATGGGGAAGATGCCCTGGATCCCGGCGTAGAAAGCAGGGCCCACGTCGTTCCGCAGCGCTGCGATGGAAACAACACTTTTCCTGCCCATCACCCGCAGGTGCCCGTCTTCCATCCTGCACGAGTATGGTGAGATGTTTGTCTCGAGGATGTTTTCCACCTCGATCTCGGCCCCGGCGACGAGCGAGAACAAGTTGCCCGGGATGGCGATTATAGTGTGCAGGCGCAGGTCGAACTGCTTCAGCTCCTGAAGGACCGTTTCTTGTCCGGTCGACGGCACCGTCAGGATCAGGACCCTCGAGAAGGCAACAACCTCGCTTATATCCGTCGTGACTTGCACTATTGTCGAGCCCTCCATCGCACCGCTCGCCGTCAGGCAGCCCTTTTCTCGAACATTGTCCGCATGCCTCGTGTGATGTGGATGCGAGTAAAGCAGCACGCTTCTCCCTTGATTTTGAAGATCAGCGGCGAGGGCGAACCCAGCTGGCCCTGCGCCGAGGATCGACACAGGAAGCTGCATATTGACTGTGCTGTGGTTGTGTTGATGTAACGTATGTGAATGTGTGTGTAGTGTATGTGTACGAGCTTGGGATATGTGACTTTCAATTTCGATGAGACGAAAGGCAATTGCTGTTTCGGAGCACAAATATATCTGGAGTTTGGGCGAGGCGAGATACTCCGGTTTGACAGTCGACAGACAGTACCGGAGCAAGATGAACCCCAGGATCGTGCTCAAAACAAGGGAGGTCTCCGCGAGACTCCTAATTCAACACCCCCCGGATTTTAGCCCTACACCTGAGCAAGTTTCCGTATTTTTGAGACCCCTCAACTGTCCACCCCCGCTCTTTTGCCCAGGTGGATAATACCAATTCCCTCAGGGCTCCTGTGCTGTACCAGTAGATCTAGACCAAGGCGCCCCACTGGTGACCCTCCTGCATGCGAGCTGAGGTCAGGACCCAGTCCGACTGCCACTTAGGGGACTATAGACAAACCATCGTGTAAACGTGCTCTGAATCTGGGAGTTGGGCCACTGAGGCCAAGGAAATCCTTGCCTGATGCGGTGTACCAGTGTTTTGGGCGGATGGGTTACATCTCAGGCCGTGAAACCAAATGGCTGGGACCACTCCATGGTAATTGGCCATATTGATTTTGCAGTCGAAAGACTTCACAGCGAGAGTTCTTTCTCATCAGGTAGTCATTTTTGACTCGCGGGTTACATCCAAATCCTAGAAGCCCCCTTGTCATCCCAATTTGCTTCCCAAAACCAAGATGTCGGGACATACAACCAGCCATATTCGGACTTAGGAACAAACTCGCTTCATTAGTATAGACAAATAACTATTTCGGACTCAATTTCTACAGCACTACCAGGCGTACGCTTCCTCAACTATGTCCACTCGTGAACCACTCTTGACGCACTTGACCACCTCTTTCGCAGCTTCATCCGCCATCGCTCCAGGGCCACACACAAGGACGGTCGTATGATGCCCATCTTCCACAGAGGATCTGATCACACTCCCAATATCCATCCGACCCGGTGTCGGCGGTGCTTCTGCGGTGGTCTTCAAGCTTGCCGGATCTTGCATGGAATCCTTCTGAATAGCGCTGGTGTCACCTGTGTACCAGAATGAGAACTCGATTCCCTCCACGCCGAAAAGGAAGTTCCGCTTGACGTGTTCAATGAGGGCCATTTCTCGAGCAGACCAGGCGAGAATAAATCGTTTCGTCTGCCCCATGACTCCGTTGCTCTTTCCTAGGGTTTCACCACTTCGGGAGTGTATGCTTGCATATTCTTGGACAAATCCAAGGGCGTTCGTGATGCCGATGCCACCAACAAGACACAGAACCGTGTCCGTGGCAAGCAGTGGTTGAAGGGTGGATTTGTGACCCGCGTAGGGGCCCTCGGTGTAGACGCTCATTTCCATGATACCTGGTGAACATGATGTAAGACGCCGTTGGAGCTCCCCAGTCGCCCCTGAATGTACACGAACCAGAAAGCGGACAGCCACGCAGTCCTGCACTTCGGGTTCTTGGGGGACTGTTGTGACATTGGATGTTTGCTTCGAATCTGTCGCCTTGCTGCTGGGCCGAGTTGACGCGATGGGCAGCGCCTGTCCTTTTCTCCTCCAGCCCGCGACGCTGAAGGGGTGGTTCTCCCAGACCTTTTCCAGCCCCGGGAAGTAGAGGAAACAGTGCTGTCCTGGACCGAAGTTCCAGCCAACCCTCGGGAAGATGGTGATTTGTATCATGTTGCTGTTCGGGATTGTCTCCACCACCGCCTTCGAATCGCCCAAGCGGTTGAGGTAAACAACTCTAGCTACTCTCGCAACTCGTTCGGCGCCCCAGAAGGCGAATGCGAGGTACAACCAGACCTGGTAACCATAGTCGTATCCGAAGTGAGGGATGATATGGTACCAACATCCAGCCAGGGTGATAACAATGAGGACAATGTGTAGTATCAGGAAGGTTTCGTAGAGCATGATGCGCAGCGGTAGGAATGCGAAGGCCGTTGCCAGACTCATGGCTATAGTTGCGATGATTCCCCAGTACTGTAAAGAAGAGTCTGTTAGTCCAAACCTGAAATCTAGTCCAAAGAGGGAAGCACGGAAACTAACATAGAAAGGTTTTGCTGCCTCCGCAGCGTAAGCGGACGCTCCTGCATACGCCGGCTCCCAGAATGCCATCGTGTATACAATAGAATGCACGATGGCCTGCAGGGTGGCAATCCTCGCAGCCCAACGATGCAAAGTCAGGAAGGTTGTCTGGCTCCACCCGGTAAGCGGAATCAGAGGGTTGTTGCGACCTGCAAACAAGATGGCGATGCTCATGTTGACGAAGCTGAGGGTCCCCGTTCGGTTCCCGACATATTCACAAAGTTCGAAGCCAGAGGAGAAGAAGTAGACATTCGGCTGGAAGCTCTGGAAGGAAATCGCAGAGAAGATGATGTTGAGGATGACATAGACAGCGATGAAGATGCTGAGTGTCCTGCCGGGGAGGTAGCCTGCCCGCCCGGGGAGGGGCTCCAGTCGTCGAGAACCAAACAGGGCAGGGAGGAAGATAGAGGTTCGAAGTTTCGTCACGAGGCCGGATGCTTGGAGCCGTTTCTGCAGTCCAGGAGCAACGGTTGTGATTTGGGTCATGGCGCCACAGATGAGGATTATGCCGATGACGATGAGGTAGAGAATGACCCTGCAAATGGCTCGTGAGTCTCATTTTTGCACCTGTCAAGGAACACTACACCCAAGATGAAAACGTACGAATATCTAGTGTGGAAGTATTCAGATCTTCCGAACTCGTAGAGAGTCCCATGGGTAGAATAATACAGCTCGTGGTTCACCAGGCTTGTGACATTGAGCCACATGGCGTCTGACGCGAGCTCAACAGTCGGAGCCGTAGCAGGGAGGCTGGCCTGGAATGTCGGTTCTGACGCCCCAGCGACAGCCTGGTTACTGAAGCATGTGGCCTGCTTGTCCGCGGGATACCCATCCGCGTTGCAGTTCTGCTGGATGCAATAGGCCATCGTCTGGAGCCATGGGGTGTTGGAGGCATAGCACTCGTCGCTGGTCATTCCCATGGGCATGTCCATGCCCATGCTCATATCCATACCGGACATGTCATCGCCGGACATGAAAGTCGTGCAGTTGAGGTAGAGGGTAGAGAGCGAATCGTGACATGCCTGGCAGCAGAGGTCTTCGTACAGAGAGATGCCAAAGCCCACGATGCCATTTTTTGCTGCCTCGGCGTCGTGAACGAGGCAGAACAGAGACCAGAAAACGAGAATAGCGGAGGTAGGACCCATCGTGAGAGCGAGTCGCGAATCGCCTCGCAGCTGGGGACGGATGAGTTTCTGAGGTCAGTAAGGAGAACTTGAGTGCGTGAGGTGCTTCCGGAGCAGAACTCAAGGCGCTTCGTGCTTTCTGCTACCGTAACATCAGAGTCAGCTTCTGCATGGGCAGAGCAGGGCGGATGATGTGGAAGTGAAATCTGCAGAAAGCAGGTCAGATGGAAACCTTAGTGATGAGCGGCCATCCACTGTTAAGTCGGGTGGTGCCAAAAGGTGGCCCAGGTGAGTGGGCAAGTGCTACCTACTGTACTCCGGCTCCCGGGCTTGTTTATTACACGAGCAAGTAATAAGCATCGAGACATGTCCCCCGTCCCACATTGGAACACGGCCCGCTCGAGCTAGGGACCCCACTGGCAAACGAGCTCCGTGAGGGATGCTTGCCTCCATCGCCGGTAGAATTCAAGTGGCTTCTTAAACATGCTCATGATTAAGTCTGATGCGGGAGCACACCTGAGCACGGCCTTGGATGTCCGAGGTTGTACAGTCCCATTCGTCGACGCAGTCGGGGTAATAAACGCTATGTCCAGACCGTTCCATGTTCGAGGAGCCACACAGACTCTCCCAGTAGCTCCCTCAAAGCTCTGACAGTGCCAGTTGGAGCGATGAGAGGGTTGACTTCTGCCGAAACTCTGCGGAGATCAACCACGCATCGGTGCCCTTCCCCTACCCCTGCTGGTACGGTACAAGCTTCCCAATTGAAACATTATTCAGGATCCAACCAGCGATAAGTACGTTGTTTTCAGAAGCCCAATAATACGCCACAAGGTGTCTCGAGTTTGTCAGCATTGTCGAGGCGCAAAGGCACGAGCAGAGGTTGAGCAAGTTTCCTTCACCGGCACGAGGGCGGATGCGGCTAAGAAAATGGCAACGGCGAGGACCTGCTTATCCATCCCACCAGGGCGGTCGGCCAATCACCACCTAGTTAATGTGCTCAAAGTGGGTGCAGCCGACATGAGGGAGGCGCGCATTATATCGCACCTGGTTGGCTCAACCTGGCCTCCTGCAGGGTCCCGGGACGGTACGTTCTGTAGTGTAGGAAGCGGAGTGGGGGCCGGCCGGTTGGCCGAGCGTACGGAGCACTCCTAGCTGCTCCTCCACGGATCCTGCCACGCCTGCTGCCCACATTGCTCCCGATGCTGCAGCTCGAGAGACGGCTGTCGAACAAGGTAGTCTATTACTAAGATGAAGGTTGAAACAGAACAAGTTCAGAAGCCACGGTGGCTCTCAGGATGTGATGTGGCTGGAGTTTCCTTCTACTTTTGTAGAAAGCTTGGCTTTAAAGATCTTCGACCACCTAGAAAGCCAACCCTTTAAAGTGGGTTCCGTGTCTTGTCGCAGTCTCCACCTCCTCAGGGATCCCAAACGTTAAATCGTCTTGTACCTTTTTCTATTGACAGCTTTGGACCCACCGGGTCACGCTTTGCCCAATTTGCTAACAAACGTGACTTTAGGTGAAGATGTCAAAAATTAACGTTTTGGATCCCTGAGGAGGTGTAGGACTCTGCATGTGTTTGTGTCACTGACCCAATCAGCTCTCTCCTGTGCTGCAAAATCTTATCGAACGAGGTAAACTCTATTCTCGAGGCTCACATAAATTAAAGCGTGTATATCATGAAAACTAGGCGGAAGCCCCTTCGGGGCCCTAGGAGCTATTCGTTTTAGCTTAAGTAAACTTAAGGGCTATATATTACCCTTAACAGATATATTATTTAAAATATTAATATAATAATAAAGCTATAATATAGTTTATTAGCTTATAAGATAAATTATTTTATAAATACTTTTTTATATTAATAAAAAAAACGTTTATATTAATTATTAAAGTATTATATTAATAAACTATTAAACTATTAACTTATTAAATTAATAAACTAATAAACTAATAAATTAATAAATTATTAAAATAATATATTATTAAAATAATATATTATTAAGCTAATAAGTTAATAAACTATTAAATTAATATATTATTAAGCTATTAAATTAATAAACTAATAAACTAATAAGCTATTAAGTAATAAATTAATAAATTAATAAACTATTAAACTAATTAATTAATAAATTTATAAATTAATAAATTAATATATTATTGCGTAATAAGTTAATAAACTATTAAACTAATATATTATTAAATTATTAAATTATTAAATTATTAAATCATTAAATTATTAAATTATTAAATTATTAAATTATTAAATTATTAAATTATTAAATTAGTAAATTAATAAATTAGTAAGTTATTAAATTAGTAAATTAGTAAATTAGTAAATTATTAAATTATTAAATTAATAATTTATTAAATTATTAAATTTTAAAAATATTAAATTTTAAAAATATTAAATTATAAAAATATTAAACTATTAAACTATTAAACTATTAAATTAATAAATTAATAAATAATTAAATAAATAAATTAATATATTAATAAATTATTAAATTATTAAGCTAAAAAACTATAAAGCTATAAAGCGAATAACTAAATATATTATTAAAATATAAAACTATTAAATTATTAACTTAATAAACTATAAAACTAATAACCCCTTTTAAGTATAAAGTTAAAAGACTTATAATTATATTTATTTTAAATTAAATTTTCTTTAATTATATTATATTTTTATAATTAAGCTTTATTTCTTTAATTTATTAACTATTTTATTTATTTAAATTCCCTTATTAAGCTAAAATAATAATAAATATCCGAAAAGAATAAAATATAATATATCTTTTAAGATTAATATAATAAGTTTTACTATATAAAACTTTTTATAATAACTTATTAATTTTTTATAAGCCTATCTATAGTTAAAAGCTACTATTATATGTTAATAGCTATAGTATTAAGCCGTACCTATTTACACCGGTACTTTTAATAAGCTATTAGCCTTAATATAAACCGGTTTATCGAGATTAAAGCTATTATAGGCTATAAGCTAATTTAATACCGTTAAGCATTATATAAAAGTATTATTGCTATATAACTTAAACCTTTATAAGTTACTTAAAATAAGTAATATTAAAAAGCTATTATTATTTTAAAGGTTTTAGCTTTACTTTATAAATATATACCTATTATAACCTTATTTTATAAAACTATTTAAAAATAATTATTTAGCTTACTATATAAAATTAAAATAATTATTAATTAAGCTTAAACTATTATTTATATATATTTAAAACCTTTAAATTAATTAAATAAGGCTATTATATTTTATTATTAAATATTTAAATATATAAATCTAATAGCTTATAAATAGCTATAGAAATAAACTTTATTTATAATAAGTAAATCTTTATTTAAATAAAAGATTCTTTTATTAAAGTAAAAAAGTATAAAGATAAAAACCCTTTCTTATTTTAATAAATCGATATATTAATTAATACCTTAAAGATATATAAAATCTATTTAAAAGAAATAAAGAAGTTTATTATTTATAAAGTAAGAATTTATAATAAGTTAAAGGGAAATAAGCTAAAGGGAAAAAGGGATATTAATTATTTAATATATTTCTTTTAAAAGGTTTACCTTTTATTTAAATAAATTAAAAAAAAAGCCTAATTATAGAAATATAATATAGTTAAATAAAATATAGTTTATTTTAAAAAAGAAATATAATTATAAGTTTTTTAACCTTATACTTAAAAAGGTTTCTTTAATTTATTTAAATAAAAAGTAAATCCTTTTTAAAAAGTATATTAAATAATTAAACTTTCTTTTTTTATTTAACTTATTATTAATCTTTACTTTAAAAATAATAAACTTCTTTATTTTTTAAAAATAAACTTTATATATTTTTAAAATAATAATAAATATATTAATTTATTTAAATACAATTTTATTTATTATAAATAAAGTTTATTTTTATAGCTATTTATAATAAAGCTATTAAATCTATAAATTTAAATAATAGAATATAATAGCTAACGTTATAATAAATTAATATATAAATTTAATATTTAAATATATAACCTTTTAAATATATTTTATACTATTAAAATATAAATTTAAAGTAAAGAAAAATATATTATTATATAAAGCGTTTAAAAGAGTTAATAAATATATATTTTTTATAAAGTTAAAATAAATATAAAGAGGTATAAATAAAGGTTAAAGTTATAAAGTTTTTATATATTTAAAATAAAACTTTAGCTAATTTTTACCCCTTTATAATTAACTTTTTTATTTATCTTTAACTTTAAAAAAAGAATATTTATTAAATTAAGAAAAATATTTTATTTAAAGTTTATTATATTACTTTTCCTTTTAAATAACCTATTAAAGAAATAAATAAATATAAAATAACTATATATTAATTATATATTAAACTTATTATAACTTTAATAATAGTTTTACTTTAGTTTTAAATATATATAAGTAATAGTTTAAGCTTAATTAATAGTTATTTCGGTTTTAAGAAGCTTAATAATTACTTTTAAATAATCTTATAAAATAAAGTTATAATAAATATATATTTAAATAAAGCTAAAGATTTTAAAGTAAAAACAGCTTTTTAATATCGCTTATTTTAAATAATTTATATTTAAAAAAGCTTAAGTTATATAATAATAAACTTTTTATATAATATTTAATAACGTTAAATTAGCTTATAACTTATAATAGCTTTAACTTTAATAGGCTAATAAACTATTAATAATATTAATATAAATAAATTAAATATAGCTTAATATTATAGCTATTAATATAAAATAGCGGCTTTTAATTAAATAAATTTATAAAAGATTAATAAATTATTATAAAACGTTTTATATAGTAAAGTTTATTATATTAATTGTAAAAGATATATTATACTTTATTCTTTTTAAATATTTACTATTATTTTAATTTAATAAAAAAACTTAAAAAGAAATAATCGATAAACTTAATAACTTATTAAGCTATTAAATTAATAAGCTATTTAATTATTTATTTATTAAATTATTTAATTATATAAGTATTAAATTATTAAACTATTAATATATTAATTTATTAAATTATAAAGCTAAAAGATTAATATATTATTAAACTA
>JALPVH010000422.1:0-38899 GCA_023242295.1 Diaporthe ilicicola | reverse complement strand
TATATTTAAATATTCTCTTTACTATAATTATATTATATTATTGCTATATTTGCTAAAGTATTTAATTGCTTAAATTTATAATAGTTTAATAATTTATTATTATATTTTAAAATTAGAGTAATCTAGTACCTTTACTATTATTATAGTATTAAGAAAATAAAATTTAAGTAACTTAAGATAGAAATTTAAGTTAAATTAATTAATTCTTATTAGTAATTAATTCTTTAAGGTAGTATTAATAGGGGGGGGGGTAATTAAATTAAGTTTAATAGTAATAGAGGCTGCGCAGCGGGGGGTATCTATATACCCTCCGATTTTTTCTGTACGAATCTCTGTTTTCTTAATCTGAGCCTTAAAGCTAGCACTGCATATAGGGCAGCGTAGGCCTGTCGGGATCTGCTGGTGGAGACCAGAATTGTGGTGGCACCCTTGGTGGCCGGCTAGGGTTAAAGTATCGGACTTGTTTATGTTTAAATTCGATTAGTGCTAGGTATTGATATCGCATCTTTGGCTCCCGGTTCCAAATACAGAGGCCTCCATCTGTGTTACCTCTCCTGCATCCATCTCCTCACTTTCACTTTAGAAGGGTCTTAAGAGAACCATATATCCATGTCTACTGTTACACCTCAAAACCTTAAGTACTGATAAAGAAGCGCTAGGGCTTAGCATTATGTAGAAAATAGACGTATAAAGCTTTATAACCCCTTATAGATAAAAGTATTACTAAAGGCCTATCATTATATGCTTCTAATAATGTTTATTAATTTGAATTTGTTCTGCTATTTACTTGTATACAAAATTCATGGTCTATTCAGTCAGAGATCTAACATCTATTTAGTGTGGAATGTTGAAAATGATGGTGTCAAGCTAGCCTTTTCCAGTTCCCGAGTCCTTCGACAGGCCAGTCCGAAGGCTGAAAGCGCCCAATCACCTTTCTCGGGATGCCATTTGCCATCGCTTCCACTCAGAGAACCACAGGCATCAACTTCCAAGGTTGGCGAGCTTAAGCATCCAGGTTCAATGGCGACTGGCATGTGAAAGAGTTGACTTGAGGATTTTCAAATGCCTCGATCATGCCTAGCCAAAAGGTCAGTTTGAGAATGACAGAAAAAAAAAAAGACTTCATCCTCGGCTTCGACGTACCTTCGATCGCAGCGTAGAGGCCGAGCCCAGCTGTGGCCCAGGCCCCGATGGCATATAGCACGTGCAAGATATTCAGATACCACCTGCCCCGGAAGAAGCCTCTCACCCAGCGCTTGACGCCATGGTCGATGCGCACCACGACACCAGTCACGGGATCGAAGCCCTCCCCATCGGTCATGGCATTCAGGTGGATGTCGTACGCCAGGGCAATCATGGGAGGGAAGCAGTAGGTGAACTCGAGGAGGGTAGCGGACGAGATGACGGATACGAAACCGAAGTAGTCCGGGATGGCGGCCGCGATGATATAGGCGATAGACCACCAGATAGGCACGATGATGGCGTAGACGATCTTTCCCGACTTGGTGGTTAGGGGTGGTGCCGAGAATAGATCCATCAAGACGTTATTGTAGAGAACCTTGATTCCGATGTTTCCGTACAGTGCGGCGGCGATGAGGCCACTGACAAAGGCGATCATGTTGCCGGCGGTCTGCAGGCCATAGAGAGATACACCTTGGTAGGAGATCTGGTAAGAGTACTGTCCCTGCCAGTAATAGACGTAGCAGCCGTAGATCACTAGTAGTAACGAATGTTAGCCTCCAGACTTGGTTTAGTAGAATTGAGCTTGTCTCTTGGCGGGAACTTGGCGAGGACTTGGCGAGGACTTGGCGAGGACTTGGCGAGAAATAAGGTGCTTACTGTAAACACTGTAAATAAAGAATTGCGCCCCCCACATGGCCTTTAAAAAGTCATAAGGCCTACGCATCTCGGCCATGAACTCGACAAACAGCTGAGCTCCACCATAGGCCAAGACGCCCGACATGAGACCATTCAGAGATCCTACCAGGCTGCCAGCATCTGGCAGGTAGCTGTAGTGCTTGACGGGCGGGTAGTTCCCATTACTATCCGGTGTGATCGAGTCGGGATCAACAAGCGCACCGGCCGAACCCAGCACAGAGATGGAATAGTTAGGCGGGCTATGCGCCATGGTGCCCATCGTGATGAAGATGACAAGCAGGTTCAGCCAGATCGCCAGGTTGGCGATCAGCCCGAACCGCCGCAGGGTGCGGACCTGGCCGAGGGCAAAGCCCGCCGCGATGAAGATGATGGGACACGCAGCGTAGCAGATGCGGAACCGGGACACCTGCGACAGCGCCTGGCCGTTCTGGATCGTCACCTGGCCGAGGATGAGCAGCAGCGCCAGCGCCTGCAGGACGTTGAGGATGTGCCGCGCCCAGGACCCAAAGAGCCGGAACCCAAGGTCGCCATAGTTGCGCATGGGAAACTGGTGCGAGTCGAGGCCCAGGAAGGCGTGCCAGATGAGGTACCCGCTGTAGCCCGCCATGAACCCAAAGACGCTGTACAGGATGACGCCCGGCATCCAGCCCAGCGTGCCCATGGCGAAACCGACGCCGTACGGCCCCAGGATGTCCGTCGTGATGAGGTAGAAGCACGCGCCCGCCGAGGCCGTCCGGAACGCCCGCGACGCGTTGGACCACTCCTCGTCGGTGATGTCGGCGCGGTTGGCGCGGTGGGCAAAGTTGACGTTGTTGGCCGTGATGTCACCGACGGCGGCGGCGTCGCTGGGGTCGTTGTTGTGCGCCTCGGGCTTCTTACGCAGGACGATCTCGCGCCATATCGATGTCTTGGGCTTGGGCGTGGTGCGCTCCTCCTCGCGGGTCTGCAGCGCGTAGTAGTGGTATTCCTCGAAGGTGACGTCCGGGTCGTGCAGCTTGCGCGCTTGCGGCCTGATGTAGCCAGAAGCAGTGTGGCCCGCTAGCCCATTTGACTCCTTTGGCGAGGACGAATCGAGCGGCGGTGACCGCTTCTCATCGTCCGAGGCCATTTTGCTGACGTGGATAGTTAGATTTCTCAAGTACCCAGGTACCTATGTGTGTAGAACATTGAACGGAAGCTACCCAGGTCGTATGCCGCAATGCTTCCACTTCGAGGAGATTGTGAGAGTAGAACAATAAACAAAGGAGGTGTGCGTGAGTGAGTGAGTGGCAGTGACCGCCAGATGCCAAGAACCAGATTGTATATAATGGAGAATGCTCTCAACTGCAGAGCCCGGATAGATCGGCACCCGTTCAAGTGAACGTAGCTTCCTGTTTGCGGGTAGTGCTGACGAGAGAAACCCCCCTGAATGTATTGGAGTGACGGGGGTAACTGCGCTAACAATTTATCAACTGAATCCTGCTGGAAGATCTATCAAGGCTGTTGTGGCCTGTGTGTGTGTGTGTGTTTGTGTGCTCAGGTGCGGGGAAGAATGACATCTACCACCATCGGTTCAATAAATGCCCGCGAAGGTGGCTTATTACGACTGACGCCACTGTGTACCTAGGTAGTATCGAGCTGAGCTAGGCTCACGGAGCAGCATGATTTGACCCCAAATTCACTATATCAGTAAGCATAAAAGCCCCATCTGAGTTTAATTTGCAAGGCACTGTCATTTTGTTTGCAGTTGAACACATGTTCAACCACAATACCAACTACTTTCCAAATCAGGGTCCGAAGACCCACCGATGAAGACTGCTTCCTTTGGCCACGCACAAATCGGCCTTTGTCGAAGGACCTCTCCGGAGGTAGTATAGACCGTCCCGTTGCCTCGTTTCCACATTGTGGCCACGACGCTGTCGACCGCGACATCCTGCTCGACCCAGTCCATCAGAGCAGCAAATGCGTCGTACCGAGAGTTGTTCTCAAACCCGGGCACCGACCAACCGTTGCCAAAGCCGAAGTCCTGGAGATATCCTGCCTGTCCTCCTCCGCCGAACATCCAAGGCGCGTCAACGGTGGTTTTGCTTGGCGTGAAGGCCAGAGGCGATGGCGTGTCCCACTACATAGTTGCGCCGCTGTCAATCTCGGCATCTCGACGGTCGGGAGAGGGAGGTTCACTTACGCAATGCTGCATCCCAGGGACAGCGAAGAATCGAAAGAAGTCGGTAATATTCACCCCAGACATGGCGCCCTGAGTGCGGTTGTAATACAGCTCTGAGGACTTGAAGGGGATGACGCCATCCGCCATCCCGTGATACATGAAGATCTTGGGATACAAACCTTTGCTGTTGGCCCTCAGCTCAAATCTATCTGCAGTCGCAACGTCGTTCTCCCGTACTCGCGAGTCCAGCACAGTCGACGAGTTGTAGCTTGTGGTCTGCCAGCCTGGCCCATAGTTCAAAAAGTACCGCTCGTAGTCCCCATCGAAGCCGGTCGTGCTCGACCCCGTGAGGAAAGTCGGCCACTGGTCCTCGGAGCTGACTTCGAAGCCGTTATGGACAAAGTCAGCTCCCCCATCGATGTAGTAGTCGCCGTAGACGAGCTGCGCGATCTCGACTTGCCCACTGCTGAGGCACGGGCTCGGGTTGCTCGGTGACCCACACTCGATATCGTCCCAGTTGATGCGACAGGATTCCGGTGAGCTGACGATGCCGTCCTCGAGGCCGTCTTGGGCATCACATTGGGCCTGCACGAAAGCCGCCAGGGTGCCAAAGTCGGAATCGTTCAGCCTGGTCGCGTTGCTCGCCCGGTTCCAGACGCCGATCTGCGTCAGCCAGGGCATGTAGTTCTTGGTGTTCCACGCGGGGGCTCCTATCATGAGCCCGTCAAAACTGTCGGGGTGCTCCTGGATCTCCTTGAGCCCCTGCCTCCCGCCCGTCGAGCAGCCGCTGTAGTAAGACCCAGTAATGTTCGAGCCGTAGAAAGCCTCGGTGAGCATCTTGCCATACGTCACGGCGCCGTGCATCGCGACCGAGCCCCACTCCGCCCGCAGCCCCGGGTCAGTGGCCCAGGACTGGTCCGCAGCCGCGGAGAGGTGGCCCGTGTCGGTCGTGACCGTCGCCATGCCGTACCAGGGCCCCGGGCTCATGTCATGCCAGTTGATTCCCCCGGCGAACGAGTAGCCGCCCACTACCAGGAACTTCCCGCCCCATTGGTTTGGCAGAAACAGGCCGAGGTTGTAGGACGAGTTGCCCTCGACCACGCTGGCGATGACGGCGCAGAGCGCGGGGAAGTTCCATGCGTAGGCCGGGTTGTAACCTGGGTCGTCTGCGGCTGACTGCCCGTAGAGGTTTGTTGCCAAAGTCGAGGGAAATGCCGTGGCGTTCAAGATTGATACGCCTGCTGGGAGTGAGCCGAAGCCTTCAGGGGAGCAGGACCCTTCCGCGCTGGTCTGCGAGGCTAGGTTCCATGACGCCCACAGGACTGACTGTAAACCCTGGGAACGCATGGTTTGGCTGAAGTTCCATGATGGAGGGAAAAGGCGGTGGCTCTCCGACGTCAACAAAGGTAACTTTATTGTAGTGGTGGTTCTTGGAGTGCCCAAGCTTACTCTACCGGTATGTCCGGGTGAGAATAGACCCCGCCGAGAAACTAGACCAAGGAAAGGCAGTCCAAATTCCCTAAAACGGAAGAGTCCGAACACCTTGCATATCACTTTTAGTGCTTAGTCGCTTGAGCGCA
This sequence comes from Diaporthe ilicicola, assembly GCA_023242295.1. Classification (NCBI taxonomy): domain Eukaryota; kingdom Fungi; phylum Ascomycota; class Sordariomycetes; order Diaporthales; family Diaporthaceae; genus Diaporthe; species Diaporthe ilicicola. Next base: position 33,298 of record JALPVH010000422.1, on the reverse strand, counting down.
TCACGGCCTCCTCTTTCGCTTTGATGTCTGGTGCACGGGCCACCATCATGTGTATTATAAGACGCTGGACGAAGAAGAATCCAGCTATGTACCTAGGTACTTAATTAAGTATGCTGTATTGCTCTATGTATGTTGTCATCAACACATGTGGGCCGAAGCAATTTTGAACTCCGGAGTATTGAGAAAGTCCCATAATCCTCCAGCGTGCATGCGACGCTGGTCTAGTGCTACCGCGCGGCACTACTTAGTAGGCGGCACTATAAATAATCAGCAGGCAGGCATAAAGGGTTAAAGTTTCCTGGAAGTCTCAGTGACTAATTAAGGAAATGTCTGAATCAGAACTTGTTCATCCCCAAAATTTTCAATAAATCGCCAAGCAAATTCGTAGCACAACATGACTGGAGTCGTAACATGTTATAAGGCTTTTGGGTTTTGATCCCTCGGCTCTCCATTGCGATTGTATTTATACTGTCTGCGTACATTCTTTGCTTCAGGATGAGGTTTTGCTTGTAGCCTTTTTCGCAAGTGAAGGTCCCACTTTTACTGAAGGTGCGAGTACGGAAGCTACCTAGGTATGGTGTAAATTTATTTACTGGAATATGATCATTGACCGGCTGAAGCAGCAGTGTTCGTTCAGGCTTAAATTAAATTGCGAGCTCGGCCACGATGTTGATACTGTCTTCATTATCTATTCCACTCAAGCTCACAAGAAGTACATTCGTTTGGGTGTCATATCTGCCAGTCTCTCAACATATTCCTGAACAATATATTCACGGAAATGCAGCTGCGCTAATCATTGCTCCGATTATTGCGAAGGAGGCCTTTTCAAGCCGATTGACCTAGGAAGTCGGGCACATGTCCATTTAGGCTTAATGGTCAGGGGCACGTCCATGAAGCGGCGGATGCAACTATAACCCTTGCATTATGGGCAATGGCCACGAATCAGACAAAAGATGGAGGGTCCCCCGGTTGTTTTAAGCTCCCAAAAGCCTCCCTCCGCAACCTCGATCCAGCTTAGCACATTTCTATTCCCGCCAGGCCTAACGGCCCGGATTGTGTCAGTTACATCACGAGTGATCCGACTCCATCACAACTATGGGAATTACGGTGGGTTGCTTCCGAAGGGGGCGGTGTGGTGACGGGAATAAATGGCAACCCATTGCCCAGACTTGAGAATATTATGCGCTGTGTGTAAGCCTTTGCCAAGTTCTCGTCGACTATCGAGAATCCACATCGCACAGCTCAAGCAAAATGTCGCCCACACTAAGGCCGACTGCCGTGGTGGCGGCTCTCGCACTTCTTGGGCTCACAGTCGCTCAACAGCCCGGAACAGTCACACCTGAGGTGCACCCCTCGCTCACAACCTCTAAGTGTACTACCGCTGGAGGTTGCGTGGAGCAAAACACCTCGGTTGTGCTCGACTGGAACTACCGCTGGATACACACGGCAGACTACGCGTCCTGCACGACCTCGACCGGCATCAACTCGACGCTCTGCCCAGACCAGGCAACCTGCAGCAAGAACTGCTTCATCGAGGGTGCAAACTACACGGCTGCAGGTGTCGTTACCTCGGGCTCGTCCATGACACTGTCCCAATTTGTGCCTTCTTCAAGTGGTCTCTCCAGCGTCTCCCCGCGAGTCTACCTCCTCGACAACGACAACAGCAACTATGTCAACTTCCAGCTGCTTGGTCAAGAGCTCACCTTCGACGTGGACCTGTCGACGCTGCCCTGCGGCCAGAACGGCGCGCTCTACCTGTCTGAGATGGATATCACAGGCGGGCGGACCGACCTCAACACCGGCGCCGCCAACTACGGCGCAGGGTACTGCGACGCCCAGTGCCCCGTCGAGACATGGAAGAACGGCACCCTGAACACTGACATGTCGAGCTTCTGCTGCAACGAGATGGACGTCCTCGAGTCCAACCGCGCCGCTGCGGCGTTCACGCCCCACCCGTGCGCGGACGACGCCTCCAACTGCGACAAGGGCGGCTGTGGCTTCAACGCCTACAGCCAGGGCTTCAAGGACTACTGGGCCCCGGGCGGGACGCTGGACACGAGCAAGCCCTTCACCGTCGTCACGCAATTCATCACGGACGACGGCACGACGTCGGGGACCCTCAGCGAGATCCGCCGCATCTACAAGCAGGGCGGCGTCTCCGTGCCGAGCGCCATCTCCGCCCCCAGCGGGGACTCCATCAACTCGACCTGGTGTGCGTCCGTCGACGGCAGCGCCGAGACGTTTGGGAACCTCAACACCATGGGCAAGGCTCTCGGCCGGGGCATGGTACTTGCCTTTAGCATGTGGAACGATGCGGGGGGTTACATGAACTGGCTTGATTCGGGTAGCAGCGGCCCTTGCAATGCCACTGAGGGTAATCCCACCTTGATCGAGCAGAACGACCCGGGTACACATGTGGTGTTCAGCAACATCAAGTGGGGAGACATCGGTTCGACCTTCTCAGGCAACTCGACTGCCAGCAAGGTCAACAGAGGCCTGCTGAGGCACTAGGGGCAGCCGCACGAGATTGTCTTGAAGCGCGCATGTAACATTGAACAGTATGTTTATGGTCAAAGACATACTGAGAGGGTGTAAATTGAGGTTGGTGACTGTAGATATTTTTCTAACAATTTATGTATATACTTGAATAGATATCAGTCTTCCAAGGACTAAACAAAGCTTTGAACTATTTGTCTCTCGTCCATATTCACAAAAGAGTTCAAAGAGTCAAATGAGGTACGTCTCACAAGCCACGACCCAAACCATGTCGCAAGCGCCGTCTCATTCGAGCTTCCAAGTATGTGGCAATGGCCGTCGCTCCCGCCCCCATCATGGCTGCTGAAAGCGGCCGCCCGACGCGCTTCAGCTTCAGCTTTCTCATGCAGGGGCCGACGGCTTTGACCATCGGAAGCTCTTCGAGGGCCAATGAATACATCATGTCAAGAGATAATGTTGGCCAATATGTTGCTGCGCCTCGCCGCCCCAGCCCTTCGCGACGAGTCTCGGCCGATCCCGCGGAACTTCGAGACTCAGAGCCATAAGCCCTAGGCTCCCCCCAGGTCTCTCTATCGAATCACTGGATTGACCGTGTTTTCCTCGTGGTCAGACTCATTCTTTAATCTTTAGACTTCTTCTACCCTGCGATTCATTGTTCAAATTACATTCACCATGCGTACAGTACTCATACACCCACTGAAATCGGCATTTATTGTCTTGGGAATCACTGCCCTCACGGCCGAAGGAATCTCTTCTCCACGGCAAGAGGATCCATATTACTTCACTACAGACTGGTATCCAAGACCGTGGTCGGAACAGTTTCAGTCCTGGTACAAAAAGTACAGCGGCCATTTGCGATCATTATCCGAAGGGCCGTGTAACCGCACTCTACACGATTATCAGGAGTCCTTCAACGCGCCAGTGGGCTCGTCCGAATCCTCCAAGCTCCTGTCTATCTGCTACCAGCACGAGCGCTGCCTGTGGGACGGACTAACAACCGACCAGCAGCTCAACTTCCAGAGCGCGGGTATCGTGCTCGGCATCCTGCCGACGCTGATGTCCTCGATCGGCGTCAGCATCTCCGAGACCGCGCTCCTCTCCGCACACCGGCCCGTACTGTCCCTCCTCCTGAGCCTCGCGGCGCCGGCTATCTGGCCCACACGACTGTTCGAGTACAACAGCCCGGCCGACCTGCTAGCCACGGGGCCGGGCAAGCTCGAGCTGCGGCGCGTCGGCCCCTGGAAGGCGGGCCTGCTGAGCCTGCTCGAGTACGCGTGCGCCATCGCGGCGGTGGTGAACACATTCCTGCTGTCGTGGGACATGGGGAACAAGACGATACTGTCTTGGGGCTGCACCACCGTCGTGGGCCCACTGCTGTGGACGTCGCTGGCCACAGTCTTGCATGCCATGTCGGCGCTTAGTTACAACATGGTGGTGTGGCAGTTGCGGAAGAGCTCAGGGATGCAGCAAGACAGGGGACCGACCTGGCGCCGACTGCAATCTGTTATGTGCGCTGAATTCACGCCTTGCGCCAACCAGGAGGTACCGACCCAAGTTGTACAAAGGGGAAAGGATAGCATCCCAGCCAGAGCCGTCGTCCTTCACATCATCGCTGGTTGCGCATCTTTCGTTCACCTGGCCTTTGGGACGATCATCTTCTCATCCTTGCTGTTCATTTCAGTATGGGATGTTCTCAATCGCATTCTGTGGAGATTTGTATTAGCCACATTTGTCGCTCGTTTGATATTGATTGTGGAGGTGGCAGGCCTCAGAGCCTCCAATATTGATTGCATGCGTGGAAACGTTGACTCTGGGCTTCGAACAGACGAGACGTTTGTTTTGAAGCAAACCAGCATGCACTTCACGAAGCAGGCCAGCAGTAGTCCGCCCATTTGAAAGCTTCATACCAAAGGCATCAAGAAGGGAGCAAGTCACGTTCTAGAAGATGCGTATCACGATGATGGCCTCGTTATCGCTCATGATATGAGAGATTTTCATGGCGTGGTTGCGTGGCTTGCATTCATTAAATCTATAATACAAGCATTCATTCTTCCTTGCAATCCCTGATGTGTAGAAGAGATGCAATCAAGATAATATCAGCAATCCAAACCTGAACATACAAACGTTACCTGCTACTTGTGGCTTGATCCTTCATTTCGTGCAACTTTGGAATCTAATTATGGGCCGTGATAAATGAAGGACTAGGAACCCCGGGTTATCGCAAGTCCCAGGTCGAGTGTCCTGGGTACCCACAAGGCTGGATTTATATTGCACATACATATATGTGCGTCTGCATGGATTCCGCATATGCAGTGGTGGAGACAATATGCTGTACGCCACCCGATGCCGGGTGAGGGCCACCGCTGCCTAGCTGGTTCCGAGAATTTAATCTATGAGCAAGACTAACGAATGTAATACTGGGTTCCTGATTCGTTCCCTCGCTCGTTGACCTCTACCCGGTTCCTTGGGCCACACCTTACCGATGCAAATGCTGCTCCCATATTTTCGTTCATTCATGCTCGCCGGGTCTTGACCTTGCTAGGGGGCCCTACCGGTCGAGTTTGTCTTTATCTTGGAGGAGGTTAAAAGCATGTAATTACTGGTGGAAATCGAGCATCACAATTCGGCCGAACTCCTGCCGCATACGGATGGTTGCAAACTTGCCGCGCCGACCAGAGCTCGGTCAACCGCAGTGTGTAAAAAAGAGAGTGTCTGTCTTTGATGGCGAAGGCTTATCAGCAGCTGTCACGACCACTCCGGCGAGGGTGGTGAGATGCTATCACTTGGAACCTGATCCTGCTGATAAAGCAACTGGAATCACATATCATGGCGCCAAGACTTTTGCTTCTTTTTCGTTCCCAACAATTTCCGCCTCCTACTAGTACGTGGCCCTTGCAAGCACTCCGGCATTAGTGGATTTTTGCAAGTACCAATGTAAGCAAACCCTGGCTCTTCTCACACCTGGAAGGGCCAGGGATCAACGGCATGATCTCTCACTGGGCTGTTCGTAAACTCCTTGTGCAGCTACCGGTGTGCTTGATGGAATATCAGGTTTCCCGCGAGAAACGACAAAAGAAGGAGAAAGCTCATTGCTTGTCGTAAAGGAAGGGGCTTGATTTACTCACTACATTTTCTTGAGTATTGTGACAGTACAGCGTCTATCACAGCAGCACAGTTGATAGTGCTGCTTAGGCATCTTGCGCGAAGTAACCATAGGGAAGCCGGTAAGTGGATTTATCACCGATATACCCGGTGGCATTGCAGCGGCTCGATGCTACCTACGCATGACCTTCCTCTCTAGACCGACGAGTGTAGCCCGGCAGCCCGTTCCTCAAAGCGCCATTTATTCACATGTAAGAAACTGTTGGGAGTGAACCTGTGTGAGCAAAGATCCACCTCCATTATAGTCCTCCTCCCACAATGCATATGCAGTGGTTGTGACTCCGAAGCACTTTGAGTTCGATAGTAGTTCTGCGAGATCGAATGCGACTGCGCACATATACAACGTTATGGTGCAGCAACTTGGAGAAGCTGACACCCACTAGTTTGCTGTGACCTGATGATAGAGAGCAATAGATTACCAAAAGATTCTACGCCTTTTATCAGGACTCGGATGGAACACAGAGCGGCGCCTACTTTCCAGAACGAGTGCGGCAGACCCGATCTGGAAGATCTGGCCGAAGCTTCCAAATGCTGAACTCAGAAGCGTGGCCTTGGGAAAGGCCGAGATAAGTGACGAAGCAAGTGACGAAGCAAGTGACGAAGCACCTAGGTTTGTTTGATACAAGTGCCTCCGTAATTGCGGCGAGCATTTCAACCAGGTCGTGACCTCGGGATGTGCCTTTGACTCACACCGGAACTTGCCATTCGAGATGATACTAAATCACAGCGGAAAACCTGCCAGCCTTGGTAGCCCTGGAGGTAGCGGTATCTATTCTGGGTTGAGTATGTGCTGGCGCAATTCTACTACATAGTATCACATCCTAGTGATGGCCCCGGGGTCCAGCTTGGCGCAGTGCCTAACTACCGGTGGATGCAGGCAGAAATTCGCCCCGCGGACGACGAGACTTGGCAAGACCGCTTTGCTTCTGGAGTTCAGAAAAGCAGCTTGATAACAGTCAAGGAGCCAGAAGAAACTGCCGCCCTTCGTATCCACAAACATGACGTGACACAACAATATGATGCAGCAGTCATGACGAAAACATCACATTGCCGACAGGGAGCTGCAGGCCCAAGACCCAGACCTTGTCCCAAATATGCCAAAGTGTCAGACCTGCTTTGTTTCTCCAAGATGGTGGTGGCTCGCAATGTCGAATGGGAAGACCACAAATACACAGGCATTCAGAAGCGCCCAGGCCTCGGGGCACACACTATTCCCTGTCTCGCCCTGACCACTAATCTCCCGCCCGTGGCCCCCCACCGGCACAGTCCCTGTCGTGAGTGCAGATCGGAGACCCACCTACCGAAGCCAAGTCACAGAAAAGTGATGCGCTTTCTGTGGCGTAGCTGGGACTAGACACACAGGACACACTAGCCTACCAGGTACACTACTGCACAGGCAGACAGGCTGACAGGAGAGAGTGCCCCGCCACAGGAGAGAACCCGGGCAAGCTGCTGGGGGCGAGCGGCAGCTGGACGGATACTACGGCATGTCTGGGACAAACTCCTTGCTTTCAAGGCGGGGACGAGCTGGAGGAGCAGACGAGTCGTAGCTTAAGCGGGTGCGAGAGTGCCACGCGAGTCTTAGTTGACAGCTGGCATACATCTGTGCGTTAGGAGTCAGACATGCACCACGGGAAAGAAGCTCGAACTTTATTTTCATACTCCCGCTTATCTTTGATTCTGCTTTTCTTAATGCACATAGGGATCGCAGCATCGCGAGTTGCATTTCTTGGAAGCTCCGTAGCTGCATCCTGCAGCCTGACAGGTCATGGCGAAAATGCCAAGTGTCAAATGAATGCATGTGTCCAAAACCGGGAATCGGCGCATGCAGGTAAAGAACTTTACCTTGAATTGAGTTTGCAAGACTTGAGACGCGTCAAGCATGCCGCCTGCATGTTTTGGTGCATGTTGACCCGAACCCTGATCCAGCTGGTCGCCCGAAGTCTCCAACCTGGCAGCAGCAAGAACTTTTCTGGGGCCGGGCATTTTCCCCCTCAACACATCAAACTCCACCACCAGACCCTGTCACGGCGTCCACCATGACCCAACCATGACGCTGCTCATGTCAATTGGATTACGCCCAAGCGATAGAAGCTGGACCTGGCCAGCGAAGCGCTCCCAATTGTCCTTTGTCCCATTGGCGATGGGATGGACCGGACTGCCTTCTCGCCGAGGACACACCGGCCCCAGACTGCGTCTTCGTCACATCGACCGATTTGACGCATCTTCAGGGCCTGTTCGCTCCGCCAAGGATCTGTCGGAGCAAAGCTTCTCGCGCAATCTTCGATTAAATTGCACATCATTCCTCGAAGACTTCTCCATCCTGACTGCCTGATGTGCCAACTTGAGCTTATCCTTCGGCCCAGCTGTCCTGACGGACGAGATCTAAGAGCAGATCTTCACCTTTCCCGAGGCGACGTTGCTGGGCGATCACGGACAATCCGGTCCACAGCAAAGAGCAAGCAAAGGCACATACCGCCTTTGCTTGCGCTGGCCGCAGCTGGTACCTCCGCTGCAGCTCGACCAAAACAGCATGCGATGTCGCAACAGACATCGCACGATCAATCAATCGAAGCATATCTTCCTCGTGGGGCTCCCGATATGCCAGCCACATGGTCTCTAACCAAATCAAGATCGATGCCCGTGGGTAGGGGTTGTGATATCAACAAACACTGTATCTATTCATGAGCCGCATCGCGACGGATGGGCAGCCAACCTTTTACCATGCCGAAAAAGTCCACGTTGGCAGCGGCGGATGGTTCGACGGTCCGTCCGATCCTTGTTCTTCCATGTCCCTGCAGGTGGCGCTTGATACCCACGTCGCAATCAAGATCGTGGTCGTATCTTCGGGAATATTCACAGAGGCCCCCCCCCCCCCACCCAGCCACCCCGCTGTCACACATGTAGTTATTCGACCTTGTACCTTTGTGGCGACGGCCCCTAGCCTGAGGATTGTCAGGTACCCGGCCATTCCAGCTCAAGAAATCCCGCTTTGGCCGAACCGCCGTTGGATCTAGAACACGGCACTTCCCCGGCAGTCCAATTAGCTAATGCGCGGTGACATCGCACTGACCGTTTATCACCACGGCTCGCTTGAACCTCGCCTCGATCTACGTTGCCGTGCTCAAGGTAGCCTTTTGCAGTTAGTCGGTCGTATCCAACAAATAGAGTGCGCTGGTCCAACCCGGTGTTACATCCAACACATCACGGACTGCAACCATGTGTTGCATCATCGCAACAACTCTCGGTTTGCCTCTGGCAGTACAGCGCAGGCCGTGGGAGGTTTGAGCGACCCATACGTCCATGCAGGAACATAGTTGGAAGTTGTTCTTCGCCTTTCCCCTTCGGGAAGCATATGCACAAAAGCGGTCCCGGTGGGGCCCCTAGCTGCTTCTGCCCGCGGACAGCTGCTAACAGGCCTGGCAGGACTACTTTTTGTGACAAGCACGGAGAAAGTCCAGATATTGCACACTCGCCGCCGCAATTTGCCGCCAAAAGTTCCACAATGTCGCTGTCGCTAGCTGCAAGATCTTCCGGGCTAGAAGGGCTTGCCAGATAGCGCGACCAGGGCCTCCCCATAGGGCAGAGGGATGAGCCTCCCAAGTGCCTCCGTCTTGGATACCAAATGTTGAGTGCGACCACACTTCGAAATTTATTCGGAGGCTTCTGCTCAAATATCCATGCAAGATGAGCTGGGTGGTTTTAGCGAAGGGTGCTGCTTTTCCTTGTCTGAGAGTCCCTCTCTACGGGGACTCTATTCGACGCCGTCGAGCGCTCCAAGGCCTTATGTAGGGAGGAGAATAATATCATTCATAGTGATCGGCGGAAAAGGAGAAAGATTCAAATAGGACCCATACGTGCGTTACGACGACCACCCTGCCCCACGGGGTTCTCTTCGTCCCTAACCCAATCTTCCCTTTCTCTTACGGACACCGACCTCCAAGCTGTGGCACACATCCCCTTCCACAATGGTGTCAACTATGGGTCGTTTTACCATCTCGTGTTTCCTTTCTACGCTGTGGCTTGTCGGGACGGGCGCACACCCTTACGAAGCTTCGCTGGCCGACTGGAACCTCAACCAGAACCCAGAGGCTGGCCATCCCCTTGAGTACTGGGGAGAATGGAAGGGTCACAACTATACCCCGTCACCAGACAACTGGCGCATGCCGATCTACACCCTGGCCCTGGATAGGTTCTCTAATGGTGATCCTTCCAACGATGATGCTAACGGAACCCGATTCGAAAAAGACTGGATGGCAAACCAGCTCCGGTTCGGCGGAGACGTCAGAGGAGTGATCGATAACCTGGACTACCTTCATGGCATGGGCATCAAGACAGTTTACCTCATGGGAAGCCCCTTCATCAACTTGCCCTGGACGGCTGACAGCTACAGCCCCTTGGACTTCACTTTTCTGGATCAACACCATGGCCGAATCCAAGATTGGAGAGATCTCATTGACGCCATCCACGAGCGAGGCATGTATGTCATGCTGGACAACACCATGGCCACGTGAGTCCTTCATGTATCACAGACTTCAATTATACCAGCTGACACACGATGATGATTCAGGCTGGGAGACCTCATTGGTTTCAAGGGGAGCTTGAACAAGACTGCCGCTTTCCAATGGGGCGAGTACGAGTATCAGTGGAAGCAGGACAGGCGCTACGTCGACTGGGAGCCTGGCAATGAAATCGTCAACTGTACCTATCCTCGCATGTGGGATGACAATGGTTGGCAAATCACCATCAACCAGACCACGTGCCGTGATAGTGAATTCGACCAGTACGGTGACTCGGCCAACACGGGCCATGTCATTGTGTACGAGAACCAGCTGGACAAGTATGGTTCAGTCCAAGACAGGCTTCGTGACTGGCGCAGCGACGTCCTCGAAAAGATCAAGCACCTCTCATGCATCCAGATCGCCATGCTTGATATTGACGGCTTCAGAATGGACAAAGCACTCCAATCCACAGTGGACTCCCTAGCTGAGTTTGCCGACTACCAGCGTCAATGTGCCAAGCGGTATGGTAAAGACAACTTCTACATCATTGGTGAAGTCGTCGGAACTGCCGCCCAATCCTCGGTGTACACCGGCCGCGGCAAGCAGCCCAACCACTACACCACGAACACCACCGCTGCGGCTTTGTCGACCAACACAACAGATCCTGACAAATACATTCGCGACTTTGGTTTGTCTGCTTTGGATGGCGCTGCATTCTCATACATCATATATGGTGGAATGACAAGATTCCTTGGGTGAGTGCTAACTACACCATGTTCATCATTTCTACCACAGAAGCTAATTGTCGCAAACAGACTTGATGGCTACACTGGTCTAGACGGGACCGACTTCGTCGATTTCTGGGACCAGATGCTCCTCCAGAATGACTTTGTCAATGCCAACACGGGAAAGTTTGACCCGCGGGCAGTGATTGGTGTGACGAGTCAAGACGTCTTCCGCTGGCCGGCCATCAAAAATGGCACCCAGCGACAGCTCCTCGGACAGTTCATCACCACCCTGGAGATCCCCGGCACACCAGGCCTCTATTGGGGCGAGGAACAGAGCCTGTATCTCCTTGACAGCACCTCGTCTGACTATGTCTACGGCAGACAGCCGATGAGTAGTAGTCGGGCCTGGCAGCTTCATGGCTGCTACCATCTCGGAGATGTATCATACTCTGGTGATTTCCCCGATGGTCCAGCCAGGACTGGGTGCAATGACGATGCCGTCAGTCTGGATCACAAGGACCCCTCGCATCCCACCAGGAATATCATCAAGCGAATGTTCGAGATGAGGCAACAGTACCCCGTGCTCAATGATGGCTTCATGCTGAAGACTATATCCAACCACTCCGATGATGTCCTCCTTCCTGGGAGCGGAAACGTTCCTACCACCTTTGGTGTGTGGAGTGTGTGGCGCCATCAATTACAAGGTTCCCAGAATCTGGAGACGCCAGACGCTGATGGCAATCAAGGTGTCTGGCTCGTCTATTCCAACCTGAACAGAAGCGCGGAATTCACCTTCAATTGCCAAGATGAGGCTGATGCCCTGGTCTCCCCTTTCGCTGTCGGGACTACGGTGAAGAATCTGTTCTATCCTTACGACGAACATGTCCTGCAGAACTCATCCGCCACTGTGGATGGCACAACAGGGCTGCGTGGATGTTTGTCAAGTCTTACCCTGGAGTCCTGGGCTTATAGAGCCTATGTGCCTAAAGCCAGTTTTATCGACCCGGCGCCGACCATCACGCGTGTCGTGCCCTCGCATGATGAGAGGATCACGGCAAGTGTTGAGCTTGGCGAGAAACAAAGTGTTCCGATTGAGGTCCATTTCTCCCAGAGCATGAACTGTGACTCCGTCATTGGCGCACTGTCTGTCAACTCCACGTCGTCTGATGGAACGATAGCCCGTATCAGCAATGACACTATCACCTGCATCAGCCTTGACGCGGCCGAAGGCACGCAATATGTGGGCCAGCCTGCCACTCTCTGGAAGATCACCGCCGATCTCGTTGATGTATCGCACGGGATCCACACCATCACGATCGCCAACGCCTCCACCACAGATGGGATCTACACTAACGCGATCGACCGCTTCATCTTCCGGATCGGCGCCAGCGACAATCCCGTTGTGTTTCCGCAGACTGGAAACTACTCTAGCAGCCTTCTGCACCGCGACGAGACTACAAAGCAGCTCTATGTCTCCCAGCATGCCCCTGGTGCTGACAAGTTCCGCTACTCTACCACTTGGGGTTCAAGCTGGAGCAAGTGGCTCGACTATACCAGCGAAAATTTCACCATCGAGGACCAAGCTTGGTCAGGAACACCGCAACAGGAGTGGCATGGAAACCATGTCACAATCCAATACTGGAGCCGCCTGGCCAGCAGCAGTGACCACGTCCAGCACGGTGACCTGGTCAAGGGCAATCAGGACTCCCATGAGCCACGCCGCTGGCCACATGCCTTTATTTTCGGGTCGTGGAACGAGTGGGGATACGATGATGGCCTCAAGAACACCATGAACCTAATTGAGCCTTCCGTCAATGCTGGCAATTCCACTGGGAGCAACTGGGCCTTTGACTTTGAGGCCGAGTGGCCGACTCAGATTCAAGTCAACGTCTGGGGCATGAATCCTGACGGGCTGCCGGACAAGACAGCGCAGTATGGCGATGTCGATGGCGATAACGTTCTTGACTGGCTGAAGCCTGATACTCTGGCTGATAATGCCATCAACATCACCAAAGGACCCGGTATGCCATATGTCGGCTGGCGGCTGCTGGTCAATGATGGCAACTGGAACTACCGTCTGGTGCCGACTGGCTCTGCATGGAACCAGCTTGCACTTTCCTTCCTTTTAGGATTGGTGCCTTTTGCGTGTGCTTGGTTTACTCTATGGATGTTCAAAAAATCATACTATCAGGTCAAACTCAACCAAAGAGGCATTGCCACGGGCGGCGGCTTCTGGAAGGACATGGTGTCTAGGCTGAAGCGATCGGAGCACCGCGATACGGACGAGAAACAGAAGGCAACAGCTCCAGGATATTCTACTCTAAACACAACAGCTCTCGCTGCAGGCTCGCATGGCCCCCGTCGTACTACGCTCATTGCCACCATGGAGTACGAGATCGAAGACTGGAACATCAAGATCAAGATCGGTGGGCTTGGAAAGATGGCTTCTTTGATGGGAAGCGCCGCTCTCGCGCATCAAGACCTCATCTGGGTGATTCCTTGCGTCGGCGGGATCGACTACCCCATCGATACAGTTGGCGACCCAATCATGGTCACCATCAACAACACTCAATACCCTGTCCAGGTCCAGTATCACAAGCTCCGCAACATCACATTTGTCCTTCTCGACGCGCCGGTGTTCCGAGCTCAAACAAAATCTGAGCCATATCCTGGTCGCATGGATGACATTGAGTCCGCCATCTACTACAGCGCCTGGAACGCGTGCATCGCGGAGACTATCAGGCGCTTCCCTATCGATCTGTACCATATCAATGACTATCATGGTACTCTTGCGCCGCTTTACCTATTACCCAAGACGATCCCAGTCTCTGTCTCGCTCCACAATGCCGAATTCCAAGGAATGTGGTCTCTGCGCACGAAGGGCGAGATGGAGGAGATCACAGAAGTCTTCAATCTGCCAAAGGATGTAGTACAGACGTATGTCCAGTTCGACAAGGTCTTCAACTTGCTTTACGCGGCTTCCAGCTACATCCGGCAGTTCCAAGGCGGTTTCGGCGCCGTAGGTGTCTCAAAGAAGTACGGTTCCAGAGCCTACAAGCGGTATCCCATCTTCTGGGGGCTGGGAGAGATTGGCTCTTTGCCGAATCCAGACCCTGATGACATGGATGAATGGAGTGCTGAAATGGGCAAGCAAATTGGTGCCATGGAGGTTGAGGTCGATGAAGAAGCGGAGCGGAAGAAGCTTGAGTTCAAAGTGCAGGCCCAGAAATGGGCTGGCTTGGAGGAGAACCCAAAGGTCAGTAGCTGCTGCTTTCTCTTGATCCCACTATAGGTGCTGACACGTGAAGCAGGCCCAGCTCTTTGTTTTCGTCGGCCGTTGGTCTCTTCAGAAGGGAATCGACCTGATCGCGGACGTCTTCCCTGCCATCTTGGACAAGCACAAGGACGTCCAGCTCATATGTCTCGGCCCCAAAATCGATAACCACGGCAAATTCGCAGCACTGAAACTGGAAGAAGCAATGGCACGATACCCTGGGCGAGTCTATTCCAAGTCTGAATTTGTTCAAATCCCGGACTGCGTCTTTCCTGGAGCTGATTTCGCCCTTATGCCATCCCGAGACGAGCCATTCGGGCTTGTCGCCGTGGAATTCGGTCGAAAGGGTGCGCTCTGTGTGGGATCTCGCGTTGGAGGCCTAGGACAAATGCCGGGCTGGTGGTTCACAATCGAGTCGACCGAGACCAAGCACTTGTTACGGCAGTTCAAGTCCACTATCAAATCTGCCCTCGCTTCTTCTGAGGAGACAAGACGACAGATGAGAGCAAGGTCACTGATCCAGCGCTTTCCTGTGATGCAGTGGGTCCAGGATCTGGACACTCTACAGAAACGGTCCATCGAAGCCCACAGTAGTGTCAGGCGGGGCTCAGTATTCAACTATCTTCCAGGAAATCGGTCATTCTCATACATCGCTCCTCAGCCAGCTGAGACCCTGCCGAACACTCCCACTATCAGCACGCCTCACACAGCTGTCTCAACGGCTTTCCCGAGCAGGGTTGGCAGCCGAGCACCGAGTCCAACTCGCGGCTTTAGCTCGACGAGACGAAACCTCATGCACTCTCCATCAATGCTCTCTTTCACGACGATCTCTGAACCTAATTCAGGAGCAAACACGCCCCGGACCCCAACGGCCACTTTTGCCCCACGAAACAAGTCATCGTCCGCTCTCGGCAAGCTACTGTCCAAGAAACTGGGCGATCTTACAGAGCTTGACAGGACGCAGTCCCAAACGGAGGCCAATGAGTTTCCCATTGAGGAGCAGAGCTCATCAAATAGGTCTTCCTCAGGCAACGAACCTGATGATTCCCTCACCCACAGCCTCCCAACAGCCAACCAGTCTGTCCTGACACTCGACACTATCGTCGGCGGGCGAAGCGACTTCAATCTGCAGAACGTGGAGCCGTTCTTCAACGACCCCAAGGGCGAGTATTTCGACTCGTTCTCCAAAATGCTCAACTCCCACAAGGGCAGCCTGTCTGACAACAAGCTCTGCGTCGAGGACTACCTCCGCTCGTCAGAAAAGCAATGGTTTTCCCGCTTCCATGATGCCAAGCTGGGCAGGACTCCAAAATCCGTTGTCGATGTGTCCTCGAGGTCAACCTCAGCGGCCAGCAGCCGTGATGACGGAAGCCCACAAGCAAACGAGTTCAACCTGCGCGCAGACTACAAACCGCCAACAGGCCTAAAGAAGCTCCTGCTTTTCAAGGTCAGAGAGTGGCCGGTCTATGCTTACCTGCTTGCCCTCGGACAGATCATCGCTGCAAACTCGTACCAGATTACTCTCCTCACCGGGCAAGTTGGTCAGAGCGCCCAGCAGGTGTACATCACCTCAGGCATCTACCTCGGCGCATCGATACTCTGGTGGTTCGCTTTCCGCTTTGTGAAGCTCTACATCGCGCTCTCTCTCGCATTCATCTTCTATGGCTTGGCATTCTTCATCCTGGGACTGATCCCGTTCGCAAACCTGCCGCTCAGCATCACGGCTCTGCAGTACACCGCAACAGGTCTCTACGCGGTAGGCTCGGCGAGTGGGTTCCTCTTCTTCACGCAGAACTTCCTCACCGAGGGCGGCAACCCCGTCCGGACGTGGATGTTCCGCGCGTGCACCATCCAGGGCACGCAGCAGATCTACATCGCGGCGCTGTGGTACTGGGGCTCGTACGCGACCAGGCTGCGCAACACGGGTGTCACACTGATCTCGTCGTCGGAGCGCACCGTCACCTACGTGACGCTGCCTATTGCCGTGTTCCTGTGGGCCCTCGCGGTCGTCCTCTTCGTCGGCCTTCCCGACGCGTACCGCAGCAAGCCGGGCTACGTCTCAGCCTTCTACCGCTCCATGCTGCGCCGCAAGATCGTCGTCTGGTTCCTCATCGTCGCGGCCATCCAGAACATGTTCCTCTCGGCGCCCTACGGCCGCAGCTGGAGCTACCTGTGGTCCAGCGACGTCGTGCCCACATGGGCGATCGCCGTCCTGGCCATCTTCTTCTTCATCGGTGTCTGGGCCGCCCTGCTCTGCATCATGGGCTACCTGTCCAACGAGCACTCGTGGGCCCTGCCGCTGTTCGCCATTGGCCTGGGCGCCCCGCGCTGGGCCCAGCTCCTGTGGGGCACCAGCGGCGTCGGCCTCTACATCCCGTGGGCGGGCAGTGACCTCGCCGGTGCGCTCCTCGGCCGCAGCCTGTGGCTCTGGCTCGGCGTGCTCGACACCCTGCAGGGCGTCGGCTTCGGCATGATCCTGCTGCAGACGCTCGGCCGCTTCCACGTCAGCGGGACCGTGTGTGGCGCACAGGTGGTTGGGTCCGTCTTCACCATGGTCGCGCGGGCCGTCGCGCCCGACAAGACCGGCCCGGGCCCCGTCTTCCCCAACCTGGCCTTGAACCTGTGGGAAGGGGTGAACAACGCTTGGTTCTGGGTCCCGCTGTTGTTGCAGCTCCTTGTTTGCGTGGGCTTTTTCATGTTCTTCCGGAAGGAACAATTGTTCAAGCCGTAAAAAGGGTGGTCATGTTTTCCATGAGTCAACGCGTATGGGTTTCTGGTCTCTTACTCTCTTTGTGATTCTCTCATTCGATACCAATTTGCGCGAAAATGTTTTATAGACACAGGCTTGATATGGTTCTATATGTGGGCTGGGTAATGTCTACACGTAATGACCATAAAGAAATATGCATATGACTTGCTGCCTCCCAGTGTTCCCTCCGCGTGCATGCACAGAAGGCCAAGTCCAGGGCTATGCATTCACCATGGCAAAATAATCCACGTTCGGCCTTGTTTCTGCGAAGCTCGAGTCTGCATTAATAACACTCGTCCTCCAAGCAGTGTCCAGGGTCTGAGCAGCGTCGTTAGTGACCGTCAGCGCCACGGAGAAACCCGGCCGCAAGATCTCGGTCATCTCCTGGGCCCACTGCCACGGGGCTGCGGTGCCCCCTGGCGCGCTGTTGAAGTACTCCCAGCCCATGATGCCCCCGATGGTGCCGTACTCGGCCATCAGCGAGATGACTGTCTGGTTCAGGTCTGCGATGCTGGTGAAGCCGCCGCCGTTGGCGGGGCTGGTCAGCTGGCCGGCTACGATGTCCTCGGGTTTCCACCCGTTCTTGATCACTCGCTCATACGATGATGGGCTTGACATGGTACCAAATCCGCTGCTTTTGGAGGGGTTTCAAGGGTCAGTATGATTATATCACTCAGAAGCAACTTCGTGGAAGCCTGTCTTACTAGAATTGAGCATTATAGAAATCTATCATGTCCTGCCCAGAAACATTCCTAGCAGCAGCATCCAGGTCCTCGTAGTCGAAGCCGGACAGGTTGCTCTGGTTCGCGAGCGCCGAGGCGACGGGCGCGAGCGTGATGATGAAATCGTCACCAAAGTCGGCGTGCAGGCGCGTGACGAGCCTCGTGATTCCCGCCTGGGACATGTCCTGCTCGACGTCGAGGTCCATCCCTTGCAGGCCGTACTGCGCGATAACGTCGCGCAGCTGGCCGTAGTAGAGCTCAAAGGTGGCGTTGTTGGTGCTGTCGAGGGTCGACGCGTTGAAGGACCCCGGCGCCGCGCCGCCTATCATGCCCATTACCTTTACGCCTGCCTCCTTCATCAAAGCCGTCTCGTTCCATAGCGTCGAGAACAAGGGGTAGTAGGGCGGGTAGTCGTTGAGATGGATCTCGCCGCCGAGGTTGATGTGGAAGGAGCACACGATGAGGTGTGTCAAGGCGATGTTCAGTTCCGTGATCAATGGCAGCATGGATATCGGATCTCCAGCGCTATCGTGGGTGGTCTGGAAGTATATGACCAGGCGTGGTAGCTCTGGGTAGACTTCAACGGGTGAGGCATCTAAATCTTGGACAGGCAGAGTAGAGCCTAAGCTCGCCAGGAGAGCGACAATATTGAAGAGACTGGAAAAGATCATTTTCTAAGTAATTTTTTATAAAAAAAATGCTGGCACCTAGCAAAAGTGTTATAGATCAGTTCTTCCCAAGTGGACTATCAAAAAGATTTGTACCCGGCCGCCCGGCTCGACTTACAATATATAGGCCCATTATCATTGATGGGTTTCCAAGATCAATGTTGCACCCAGCCCACTATCTTGGATCGCAACGTCGGCTGCGCTGCCCCGTCATGTGGTAGCACTTTGGGCATTGGCAAGTTACATTTGAGGATGCAGTACCAGCCTGGCAACCTCGCCATTTCGGCCACCGTGGCCACGTGAGCGTGGTGCACATGTGGGCACGACCGCAGGGTCCTGCAACAAGTCAACACATGCTGAGGGATATCCTTCATTGGACGGAAATCTGGGATAGTCCATGTTGGTCCTTGGTGTCTCTGCAGTTGGCTTTAATAAGCAGGCGTGTACATGCATGCAGGGTCTTGGTGGGATGTTGCATTGCCGGCTTGATTCGGCACTCACTGCACATGTGGCACTTGAGGGTGGTGCCAGCACACGGCGACTCGGGTCTACAGGTCAGATTGTAACCTCATGGCTGACCTTGTGAGGTAGTTTAAGTTTGAAAAGTCACAGCTTCCTCTTATGGCAAGCAGTGTCATGGAACCTGTAGAACAGAGGGCCTGTTAAGTCGCACTGGGGCGTGTGTGTGGTATCGATGAATGGCGGTCAGATCCGCTGTTGTGGACATCGGAAGAATCAATATTTGACAATCTTGGATTAGATGCCGGAGCAAGATTGGGTAAGGTTGGTTGCTTCCACGTCCAGATAGGAAGTAGTCTATCTTATGAACTCATCCTATGATGCAGCATCATCACTTATCATGACGACCCTAAATCCCAGGGATCTTGACTGTTGTGCGGGAATTTGTACTGGTTGGGCATAGGGTAAGCCGCATCTGCAGAGTCGCTGTCTCTGGCCACGAGGACATTCTTGGGTGGGTTGCCAAGGCCAAAAACCAGCCAGAGTTGGCCCACCCAGCATATCGGTTGGCCCACCCAGCTCTTCCCTTCCGCCCACCCGGTATATCTATTTTCTATAGACTCTCCGCCTACCTAAAAGTACCTTTTCTACTTAATAAGTTAGATTTCAACCCCGTACTTTTAAAATATTGGGATATTTTAAATAAAGCGATACTTTATAATAACTTTTATACCCTTTAGCCTTTTAATGCCCTTTAGCTTTTAATGCCCTTTAGCTTTTAATACCTTTTAGCTTTTATTACTCTTTAATATTAAAAGGCTAAAAGATATTAGCTATAACTAAAGTCAAGTATTCTAGAAGTATATAGATTTTTAAAGAAAAAAAAAGATACTTTACTATAATAGTACTTAATATAAAAAACTTTATACTAGGTATGCGGAAGCAAAGAGCTGGGTGGGCCAACTCTGGCTGCTTACTACGGCTAGCTCGGTCCGAGGCGGGTGAGGGATGACTGAGGATTGAACGGAAGCCGTGACTCGCCATGACTTGTTACCAAGTCTCCTAATGACACCAGCGGGCCAGGACAACACGGCAAGCAAGTAGGGAAAATTGCTTGGACTAGTAGAGATTGGAAATACCAACATCCTCACCAACATCATCGGCGGTGTCAGCAAGCTTTCTCGCGGCCCCCTGAGTTTAGAAACTCTAACCTTCCGGGAAATGAGGTGCAGGTAACGTGTTATGATGTGGTTTCGGCGGGAGTCTAGACAAATATCTGCCTCATCAAACAGTCTTGAATCGTGATTAAAGCATGGGTAAGGAAGAAAACTGATCTGCCGTTGTTTAACGCAGCTCTCCCGGCGTCACCTCCTTGCCGAAGTCGATGAGCGCTCCGGGCATGTATCCGACACCAACCCGATTATAAGTTGAGGTCGAACGTCCATCTTGCGGTGCTGCGAGTGTTACCAGTAAGACGTAATGAGTCCTTGCATTTCTTGACTCCTTCTCCTGACCTTTCAACCTGCCAAGAACGACGCACTTCAGGAACGGCGCCAGCTCATCCGTCCTCCCAGGATCATCAAGTACGATGCTGGCACTCTCCGATACCCTCGCTGCCTGCAAGTCAAAGGAACGTCCATGCACAGTCAGCTCCAATGGGCACGTGGAGTAGTCCCCGCTGTAGCTCCAAGACTTCCGCGTGCCACCAGACCACCGCGAGCGGATGTCGTCTTCCTCCCACTCCACCTCATTGAAGGGAAGGTCCAGATAATCGATGGACCCTTTGTGCGCCATCCATGACCATGAGGGCGGTGGAATGATGGCTATAGCCACACCTTTGAGCTTCTCAAACTCGATTCGCTTCAGTACATTTGCTGGATCCTGTGCTCGCTGCCACAGCAAACTTCGCCACAGCAGGCCACGGTGGCCGTCGTCGAGAACGCCAAATCCTCCACGGACATCGAAGCTAGAAATGAGGTGTTTCTCAATACCAGCAATAGCGACGGGCCGGTCTGCGTCGTATGACAGCTCTAAGCGTGAGTATTTCGAGTACAGATCTTGAAACAACCGGATCTTGCCTCCATGGGTGGATCTCATTCCGACTTCAGGAAATCTCGAGTCGCCAAGAAACGAGGCGAGTTTACTGAATTGCCAATCTTCAGCTCACTTCATCTTGTTGTAGGGGATAGAAGCCACTCACTTTCTCATCTTCATGGTGGTTTCGCAACGGACCCCGGCTCCACACTCCCAATACGTCTGCTTTTCGGTAAAGAAGATGGTGCGTCGGGCCAGGGCCCTTTCTTGCAGCACCCAGCCTCTCTGATTAAGATGGCTCTCTAGCGCATGTTGCTGGAAGTTGTCGATGAAGTCGCAGGCGTATATTGGAGGGCGATCAGGGCGTTCTTGGTGGATTTTCAGGCGAGTCCTCTCGTCTCTCGGCTTCATAAATCCGTCTTGCTGGCCTTTGGCGCAGCTAGCAGCTAAAACGCAGTATGCTTGGCGGAAGATCACCTCCATATGCTTCGCCTGTTCATTGAAGTCGCCCTTGGGGCCCTGAACTATGCAAATTGAGTCAATCCACAAATATTGTTGGTTTAACCTTCTTGTTGCCTCCACCGCATCTTGAAATGTCTGTGGGAGATCCTTGAGGGGGATTCCTTGGAGGTGATTGCCCAGGTCCTCAGGATATGTGCAGAAATGTGGAGAGCCGTCACTGGCAGGCCCCCAAGGATGAGACAGGGCAATGTACTCCAGCGCATCATCGTGCTTGGTCTCGTACAGTCTCACGCTAGCTCTGCCCGTTTCTCCTACATCTATTAGTCTCGTTGGCAGTCGGACAGTGGTATTCTTCAAGGGTCTGCAATTTTCGTGATGTTCATCGCACTCTTGCAGCCAATTCCGCAGTATGGTGAAATGTGCCTCACTGCCAACCGGTGGCAGTCGGGGTAGACCAAATTCAGGCCAAACGTCGGTAAGATCGCTCACGTCGCGCTCAGAATCTTCATGGCAGGCCAGGAAGCTGATGACTGGTCGGTGATTCAACTGCAGTTCGGAGTCAACTCGAGCGAACCAAATGCTCTGAGCTTCGTGGCAAAAGGAGTCCTTCCCTAGATTCCACCGCATTTTGCAGAAGTCACAGAGGTTAGCCTTCCTGCTCAACTCCTGGGCTGTGTCTATGATCTGGAAGTTCTCCGCAAAGAAGTCCATATTCTCACACTCCTTGCACAGCTTCGCCTTCGGTACCATGTCTGATGCGATGGACTCTCGCAGCTCAGGACGGCTGAGCAGCGCCAAAACGAATTTCTTGTCTGCAGCTTTCACCCATGTGTCGTTGAGCTAGAGATTCGTTAGAAACGCCAGCATCTGAGTAGTCGCCGAGAAGACTTACGGTCTGGAAGAGGTCAGCACAGTTCAGTATCACAAAAAAAACAAAAAAAACAAGAGCCATGATAGGCTGTACTCACATGCTATTTGTATTAATGTCAGAATTCGGATGTCATTATGTACGTGTAAATTATTGAACATTTGGCAATTTTAGAATAGAAACTCACATTCTTCAAGTTTGAACGAAGGGGTCGATGAATTAGCAAGGACATCAATGCAAAATCAGAAACTGTAATCAGTGGCATCTTACATACTACGCGCTCGGTCAGTCTTTACCTGGATCATTTAATTTCGCAAAACTCTACTCACGTCCTGCATTGAGGTTAATATTATCTGACTTTGAATCGGGGACAAAGATGACTTGAATTGGCAGAACGGATACATGTCTATCGATGGAAGGGAGAATCATGTCGTGCGTGCTACTAATCAAAGAGTTAGAACTTACTTTGTTTTCCCTCCCAACACCAGGAGGCTGCGCTTGCGGAACTTGCAGTTGACTTGCCTGTTTGACAATGTTCCGACGAGAGAGCCAATACCCTTGGTGTTCCTCGCATGCAGTCTGTATTCTCTTTAAAGATTGATGGAGATCTGCAGCGTTGGTTCGACAACCGACCTTCGACACCGCGGCCTTTTCCGGGAGCTTGACGACCAGGAGCTTGTCTTCGATGATTGACAACAGGTCTTGCAGAGCTCTCGAGCCCCGAACGTCATGCTTCATTTGCGCTATGTGACTCTGGACGGCGGGATGAAGTTTGATGTTGCGGTAGCCTCTTTCTGCTTCCCAGGACGCGATCCAGTAGGAACTTTCGTCGTTTGCGAAGGGGCTCTTGGTACTCCTGGTAATCTCGTCGATTTTTTCGATGCCATAGACTAGCCATGTTATGAGTTGCAAGATGATGCAGCCCATGGACCAGATATCGTAGAGTCTCGAGGTGGCGGCAGCTCCAGCTTTGACGCTTTCAGGGGGCTGATAAGATATTGTACCAGCCCCCGAGTTGGATGTGACATATAGTCGGTCACCAGTTGCGGCCATGTGGTATCTTGCAAGTCCCAGGTCGGCCATCCTCCAGACGCCCAGACAATTGTGATTGTTGCTGTCGAAGATGAGGATATTCTGAGGTTTCAGATCGCCATGGCGGTAAGAAGCTGTTTTGCCATGCTGAAAAGAGTGCAGTCTTGCCAATGCACCTGACAGGCCGACCAGTTGGTTCACCATACCAGGTATGTGTTGACTGGCAATTCTAGAGCGGTCGTGATGGCTGTCTTGAGACTTCCAAAGATCTAGAAGGTTTCCGCCATTCGCCCAGGGGAAAAGGAAGTACTGCTTCTTGCCTATAGCGATCATAGCCGCAATGTCTACCACATGCGGGAGACGAAGTTCGCAAATTCTTTGCAGAGCCTTGACCTCCCTCTTCCAGGCTCGCTTTGCGTCTTCATTCTCGATGGACTCTCGGAGTTCTTTGATAGCGGCCACGCCTCTTGCCTGAGGAGACTTGATGTCAGCTAATCATCACTTTTTCCCTGCATCCAGCAGATGACAGGCACAGCTTCAAGTAAGTTTTGGGATGAACAGATGACGCAAGAAGCTATTGATAATGCTACAGGCTGTGCTTATTTCGTCATACCTTGCGAATTGGATCATTGGAATCCAGGAACTCTTCGTGGAGTTTGACCTTGTAGACGATGCCGAATTGTCCTTGGGACATATGCTGAGACTCAAGGATTGGAAGTACAGTATTTGACAGGACTGAAATAACAGAAAACCTGTTCTGCAGTGGAAAGTGCTGAGCCCTGAAGAGATATTGAAAATCTTTAAAGAGCCGCCTTCGGCTCTTGTGCTTTGGCCACATCGTCTCCATTTCAGCGTCGGAGAGTGGGAGGTTCCTGTCGGATTTATCATGACTCATGAATAGCCGCATCATATCTCCCAGCTTCTGCTTGTGGATATCCATGCAGATTCCGATGGCGAAGACTTCTGATGCTTGCCCGCTGATGAATTCGACGAGTCCCCTGTCCGAGTCACCCAGAGTCTCAAACGACGTTGAGTTGGACCAGATTGTGTGAGTGACCGAGTAATTCGTGATGGCGCTAAGTGTGCTCTTCGGTGCAAAGTCTCCATTCTCGGGAGTCGGGAACTGGGACTCTCTGAGAGCGTCGTTGATATGATCCTCCAGATCAACGATGAGACGATCATTGATGGGGCGATCATCGACGGAACCTGCCATAGTGGATATTCTCCAAAGTAACTGTCAGAAATACGCATATACGTAACTGCAACCTTCGGTTGAACTATTGCAAGTAAAAATTTCTTACATGTAAGCCCGAGGAAGATCGTGCTCGTGGGGAGAACATGCAGCTCTGTCTCGGGACTGGGAATCAGACCTGTCCAAGGATGTGTGGCCAGGTTTGGGCAGCCGTTCTATGGTGAGCCGAACACCTGACGAAACATTACCCCAAGGTAATCCAGAGCTCGTCAGCAATCGCAACCCACGGAGCGGCGGGAATAAACAACTTGAAAGTGAAAGGTTTCGGGAATAAAAGGGTAAAGGTCGCCGGTTGAATATCGTGTGTGGAGGTGGGCCCCTCCAGGCAGCAAGGCACAATTTGGGTTCATCGTACACCGAAAAGCGTGGTCAAATGCTGACCGATAGTGATTGATTTCTAATAATTGGCCCCGGAGCTGCATCTATGGGCTGCGTCCATAGAGCTGCGTCCATAGAGAACCGGCAATCAGTGACCCAGTCCCGCCAGGAGGCTCCGCTGTGACCCATCTGCATGAACTCGCTAGTCTAGGCACCGACCATCATCCTCTTGTAGAATATGTGTGGCACAGTTATCCCACCCGCTGGGAAAATTTGACGAGTTTTCCCGCTTTGTGTCAACAAAACTACCATCTTGCTCAACGAGGAACTCCCCACCAACGAGGCTCAAGCTTTGGGCCCTGAAAATGGCCTAGCTTCCTCTTTGAGTTGTTGACTTGATATCCTCGACAAGAAGAACATGTGCTATTGATTACACAAACTATCAACTTACAAGCAAGCAATTTGTTGCAGCTGCCTAGAGATCAGATTGCCTGTGTAATTAGGTAATATCCTCTTAACAGTTCCTTCAGGAAACAAGGTAGGAGGAAAGTGATTATACCGCGTTCTGTAGGGAAGTAAAAATGCAGTGGCATCCTTAGTCGGTGTGCGGACACCAACCCTGTGGACACGGCTCCACTCTTATCACATCACGGCTGCTGCAAGAGCTTTACAATTCAATTCAAGCAGCCATAGATGGAGACCGTCTTATGGACTCGAGGCAGAACGTTGCGCAGTTGGTAGCTCGCGTGGAAAGGGCTATGCTCGGTCAATTTTTGTGAGCACTCGTGGGAGTTCTTGTGGAGACGCAGCGGTCAAATGGCCAAGATTTGAACAGCCCCCAACAGGCTTACACCGCCGCTCGTTCCTGAAGTCTCTCGCGTATTAGCGGGCTCAGGGGGAAATCAACCTCGCTGTAAGATTCAGTTTTTACATTCTGGTAACTGTAAAAACTCCCGGAGACCTGAATAGGGATCGCAGGGGACAATCATGCGTTTTTATAAGAGACGTGTCGAACTTTTGTGGCTGTCCGTCAAGCCAGCGCATCGACACGTCACGATGAGCACAAAAAAAAAATTGAATTGAAAAAATTTTCAAATCTGTTCTCCCACAAACAACCATGTCGGTGCCGAAGGTATCTGTCAGTAGCAAATATTTGCAAACTGGAAGATCTTCTAGATCATCTAGCTTCAGTGAAAGCTCTTCGCCAACTGATTCAGCTTTCCTGTCCTCTGGCCTAAACACGCCATATCTTTCCTCTCGAACTGAATACACTTCCGATGGAGTCGAAAGTCTCGATTGGGATGATCACTTGGGAGTGAGTGGACAACATATCTTTCATTATTTTTGTTTCAATGGCTAACGTCTTCTCGCGTGAATAGTCTGAGCCCCAGATTGCACCTGGTATCTACATCCCAAACGGAACGGAAAGACCAACAATTAGATGCAAGGACCTTCTGCTCGGCTCCCTTATAGAATGCGAGAATCAGCAAAGAGATAAAGGATTCTTCCCAAACAGCACATTCACAACTCTCATTAACGAGGAAGTCGTTGGTCAGGAGCTACGCCGCTGGCATGATTTTCGACGGCTTGGATCTGCCAATCTTTACAGACTGACCGCCAAGATTTGCGGAGATCAGTCGTTCAAGAAGATATTCGCTCTTCTGGTGATTGTGAACAAATTGCTACATATCGAGAGATTCATCACAGACGACGTGACAGACAATGACTTGCCTCTCTGCAAGATACGTCGGCCGGGTTCTAACCTATTTGGACTGGGTCGTAAACGAAACCCAGACGATGCGTTGAGCTGTTTTGCATCTTGGGGGCATTCATCAATCAGATCGTTCGAGGAGTGGCAGTGGACTGTGCTGGCCCCGATTTTTGAAAAGGGCCAGCGCCGGGATGTCAAACATGTGGTTTTGAGCCCCAAACAACCGCTTCCCTTCACAAAGGACAGCCGTCTCAATTCAGACGGCGAGATCTCGGAGGGGGGTCACAGTACCGTCTTCAAGGTCGAAATCCACCCGGATCATCATAACTTCAACACACCCGTGGTAAGTTACCCGCCGATCAAATCTCTCCTGCACTTGCCCCCGTATAGCATCAGCCGGCTCACATTTGAACACAGGGGCGCAGCAGTGATTGTAATAGCTATGCTGTGAAGTGTCTCTCATCGAAAGACAAAGGCCGTTTCAAACAAGAGGTAGACATGCTTGTCACCTTTAGTGGTGATTCTCATAAGCATCTGATCTCTCTTCTAGCCACATACCAACAGGGGAATGAATACTACTTGATTTTCCCCTGGGCCCTCGGCGATCTTCGGTCCTATTGGAGGGACATCAATCCAGCACCAACCGTGGATCAGGACACAATCAGCTGGATGGCTGAGCAATGCTACGGGATTGCTAGAGGCCTTTACAAAATACACCAACACGAGACGGCATATTTCAGAAGTTCAGGTGATCATCCATTTGCTCCAAAACAGCCCATGACCACTAGATCCCCAGGTGGATCACTGAAGCTTTTCGGGCGCCATGGAGATATCAAGCCGCAGAACATTCTGTGCTTTGACGGCGCTAATAATGAACTTGGAAGGCCAGTCCTAAGAATAACGGATTTGGGCTTGGCCGAGTTCAAAACCAGCATTGCCAACATATATAAATCACCCAGGAAAATCTCGATGACTGCAACATACCGACCGCCAGAATACGACACCGAGAACAGTAAGATTGGCCAGTCTCATGACATCTGGGCTCTTGGATGTCTATACCTGGAAATGATCGCCTGGCTCCTCGGAGGGTGGAAGCTGGTCCAAGACTTTGAGCAGTTGCGTGTCGCTGAGACGACGGGCCCTCGGTTCCCTGGGGCCTCAGAGGGCGCCTTCTTCAAGGTGAAGAGTATCAGTGAAGATGGCACTTGGGAAGTAGTCGTCAAGCCAACGGTCACAAATGTAAGTCGATCTATCCGAGTCTCCCTCGGCCCAGATCCAATGTTTCTAGGCGAGTGCTTGATTGGATGTTTCGAAATTAACCTGTACACTCCAGTTCATCAAGAGGCTACACGGCCTTCCAGCCTGCACAAAATACTTGCACGACTTTCTGGGACTCATCGAGCAGGAGATGCTGGTAATCAAGCCCACGGACCCGGCCGAGAAGGGGCGTATCCACGCTGCTGCGCTCGCGATCAGACTCGGCGCCATGCGTAGATGCTGTACTATTATTTAAAATTGACTCTGCGATCTTTTCATATAGAATTCTGGCCATGGAGGAAACGTTAGATGCGGAGGAACTTCAGAGGGAAGGTTAAAGGGGCGCTCTGTAATGCTATATAGGTGGTGGTCATTCCGTCGCAGCTTGCAACCGAGAAACCTCCACGGTTTTTGTAGAGTCTGATCGTGTGGACGATGCCGAATTGTCCTTTTGATATACGCTTAGGCGAAGTCTCGTGCTTGAGCCAAATCCGGCACCTCACACGGTAACCGAAGCGACCCACATAACAATACTGTAGAGGCCGGCCCTTGCATGTAAAGCACGCGCCGAACCTGGCCCCGCGTCTCCAAAGGATATATGCGGGGAAGTTACATTTTCCAGCGACACGGGCAGGCCTCTGGGGGAATTAGGGCCGAGGAGGCCTTTTCCACAAGTCAGGGGGGGACAGTTTTTCCGGACAAGGTTAAGAAACCAGGTGGAAGCCCCTCTAGGGCCCTAGGAGCTATTTATTTAACTAAGGTTTTTAGGGTGTGAAAGGGGGGGGGGGTAAGCCCCTGCCTCTAGCTTATTATAAGGGTTTAAAGCAATAAATATTTAAAAAATTAAGTTTATTATTATACTTATTTTATTTTTTATTAATTATTTTAAATAATATCTTATCTTTTATTATTTATTTATATATATTTAATACTTTAAATTAAATAAATATAGTAAAAAATTTTATTATTTTTATTATTTATTATTTTAAGCTATTATAATATTTTCTTTCTATATAAAGAGTAAAGATTTAAGCTTTAAAAGGTTTTTAATTAATATTTAAACCTATCCCTTTTAAGTATAAGGTTAAAAGACCTATAATTATATATTTTTTAAATTAAATTTTATTTAACTATATTACGTTTCTATAATTAAGCTTTATTTATTTAAATAAAAGATAAACCTTTTTAAAAAAGTATATTAAATTTATAACCTTTTATCCTTTCCTTAGCTTATTATTAATTCTTAACTTATAAGTAATAAATTTCTTTATTTCTTTAAAATAAATTTTTAAGTTATATATTTTTAAAGTAATAATAAATATATTTATTTACTTAAATAGGAAAGGTTTCTTATTTTTATACTTCTTTACCTTAATAAGAAAACTTCTTATTTAGGTAAAGATTTATTTATTATATTTAAAGTTTATTTTTATAGCTATAGAGCTATTAGATCTATATATTTAAAACTATACTTAATAATAAAATATAGTGGCCTTATTTAGGTTTTAAGCGTATATAAGTAATAGTTTAAGCTTAACTATTATCTCGGTTTTAGCTAAATAATTGCTTTTAAATAGTCTTATAAAAAAGGTTATAATAGATAAATATATATTTAAGCAGAGCTAAAACCTTTAAAGCAATAGCGGCTTTTTAATATTACTTATTTCGAGTAACTTATACCTAAGTTATATAGCGATAATACTTTTATATAGTGCTTAATAGCGTTAAATTAAGTTGCTTATAGCCTATAATAACTTTAACCTTAATAAACCGGTTTATATTAAGGCTAATAGCTTATTAAAAGCACCGGTATAAATAGATTAAGTGCGGCTTAATGCTATAGCTATTAATATAAAATAGCGGCTTCTAACTATAGATAAGCTTATAAAAGATTAATAAGTTATTATAAAAAGTTTTATATAGTAAAACTTATTATATTAATTTAAAAAATATATTATGCCTTATCCTTCTCGGATATTTATTATTATTATAGCTTAATAAAGAAACTTAAATAAATAAAATAATCGATATTTAAACCTATTTTATTAATTATAGTTTTATATTTTAATTTATTATTTTACTTAATTACTTTTTTAATAATTAACTTTAAAGTTATAATAAAAAATTATATAAAACTTATATAATTATATAACGTATTTAGCTACGTTTTTCTTTTTAATATAATAATATTTTTTAAATTAATAAAAAAAGGTTTTTTATTTATTTTACTTTATAATAAATATATTTCTTATAGGTTTAAAGTTATTATATCGACTATTTTATTTTTTTAAATTTTTTTATTAAGCTAAAATAATAATAAATATTTAAAAAGAAATAAAATATAATATATCTTTTAAAATTAATATAATAAGTTTTACTATATAAAACTTTTTATAATAACTTATTAATCTTTTATAAGCCTATCTATAATTATTATTTATTAAAGCCGCTATTTTACGCTAATAGCTATAACGTTAAGCCGCGTTTAATTTATTTACGCTAGTGTTATTAGCTTTAATATAAATTAATTTATCGAGGTTAAAGCTATTATAGGCTATAAGTAACCTAATTTAATACTATTAAGCACTATATAAAAGTATTATCGCGGTATAAATTAAGCCTTTTATATATAAATATAAGTTGCTCGAAATAAGCGATATTAAAAAGCTGCTATTACTTTAAAGGTTTTAGCTTTACTTAAATATATACCTATTATAACCTTATTCCGTTATATTATAAAACTATTTAAAAGCAATTATTTAGCTTGCCGCACCACCGAAACCGAGATAACTATTAATTAAGCTTAAATTAATATATATATTTAAAACTTTTAAATTAAATAAGGCCACTATATTCTATTATTTAAATATATAAATTTAATAGCTTATAAATAGCTATAGAAATAAACTTTAATTATAATAAATAAATCTTTATTTAAATAAAAGCTTTTCTTATTAAAATAAAGAAATATAAAAATAAAAACTTTTTCTTATTAAAAAAAATCGATATATTTATTATTACTTTAAAGATATATAAAATTTACTTTAAAGAAATAAAGAAGTTTATTACTTATAAAGTAAGGATTAATAATAAGCCGGATAAAATAAAGGTAATTAATTATTTAATATACTTTTTTAAAAAGTTTATCTTTTATTTAAATAAATAAAATTTAATTATAAAAACGTAATATAGTTAAATAAAATTTAATTTTAAAGAAAAATATAATTATAAGTCTTTTAACTTTATATTTAAAAGGGGTTAACGTTATTATATATAATAATAAATAAAGGTTAAAGTAAAAAGCTTTTTATAAATTATATTATTAAGCTTAAATTATACTTAATTTATATACCTTTATAATTAACTTTTAAATATACTTTAACTTTAAAAATAAATATTTAATAAAATATTTTATAAAATTTCACTTATAGTTTTAAAGATTAATCTTTATTTAAAATTTTATTTTATAAAGTTAAAAAAGTTTTAAAAAGCTATATAATGTTTATATAATTAATTTAAAATAACTTTAAATAAGTTTTAAACCTTATAGCTATAATATAAGCTAAAGTTCTCCCTTTATTTAATTTAACCCTATTTTAAATAAATAGTATATATTAATAGTCTTTAGCTTAAAGTGAAGCTAAGCCTACTAGACATCCTAAGAATTAACCGGAGTACTTTCTTTAAATACACCCTATAAAGAGAAAAGGAACTATACTTAAGTATATAATTCCATTTGCTAGCTTACATTATGGGCTAAGAGACGCAATAGTAGGTCGAACCGGCATAACAAGATGCGCACACTACTATAATTTATTTCTTTTAGCTTTGCTACCGCTAAGAACGGAATCGACGGCTAGCTAAGGTATACTACGTTATTAACTGACGTCTGCAGTAATAATGCGGCCTTAAATTTTATCGTCGCTTTAAATAACACTAAAATTAGTCCCGTGTATATAGCTAGCCAGGAATTATATAAGAGTATACGTGAAATACTAGGCTAAAGCGTTAATATGTCTTCTTAAGTAGTTAGGAGCAAGTCGACCATTATAGTTAAAACTATTAAGTTATTTACCTTAACCGCTATCTCTCTTAAGTAAAGTATTACCCCCCCCTAGTCGATTAACTTAATCTTAACCGCTATATTAAAATTTATAAACGGAATTAAATACTTATTAATTAATACTTATATCTTTAATATCCTTATTATTAACGCTTAATTAAAGTTATTATAATAAAAAGTTATCGCTTAATAAAAATTAAATTATAAATATTATAGTTTTATTTATACTTTAACTTATTACCGTTAAATAAATAGCTTATAACCGAATTCTGCTATAATAAAATAATTATATAACGTTACCGGAAAAGAGTTATTATTATAAGTAATATAGCTTTAATTATACTTTTATTATTATTATTAAATAATATTAAGCTAAAATAATAAGCTTTAAAGGTTTATAATTTTTTTTTTTATAATAAAGCTATTTAGCCTAGCTAATACTTAATTTATATAATATAAAAACTTAAAACTTTTTTTTTAAAAAGCTTAATTTATATTTTAATAAAATATAAATCTTTTTTATTAATTATTATTAAATTAATTACTTTATATAAATAATATTATAAGCTTTAATATAAAATAATTAATTTAATAAATAAATATATATATTAGCTTATTAATATAATAAAGCCCTTTATAACTATTATCTTTTTTAAATTTTAAAAGCTTTATATACCGTTAATATATTTATTTTTTATAATAAATTAGCTATTAATAAAAGGAATATAATAGGAAAAGTATAAGATTAATGGCCTGTGAATTCCTAGTGAATTTACAGGGCTTTCCTATCTATATACCTATAGTGAATTTACAGTGAATTTACCGTAAATTCACTATAAATTCACTATATGCATTAATATATATAAGACATAGTGAATTCACCGTGAATTCACAGCAAACTCACCATTTATAGCGAATTCCCTTCTTTATTATACATTAATTGCCCCCCCTATATATATTCTATCTCCGGATAGAACCGGCTAGCCTAGGCCTTATAAATTCACTATAAATTTACTAGCTAGGCCTAGGAAGGGCATTTAAATAAGCTATTATATAATGGAAAAAGTATAAGATTAATAGCCTATAAATTTCTAGTAAATTTATAAGGCTTTCCTATTTATATACTTATAGTGAATTTATAGTGAATTTACTATAAATTTATTATAAATTCACTATATATATTAATATATATAAGATATAGTAAATTTACTATAAATTTATAATAAATTTATTATTTATAGTAAATTCCTTTCTTTATTAT
Organism: Diaporthe ilicicola; assembly: GCA_023242295.1. Classification (NCBI taxonomy): domain Eukaryota; kingdom Fungi; phylum Ascomycota; class Sordariomycetes; order Diaporthales; family Diaporthaceae; genus Diaporthe; species Diaporthe ilicicola. The sequence continues at coordinate 280 of JALPVH010000422.1, read as the reverse complement.
ATATTAATTGCCCCCTTTATATATATTTTATTTTTAAATAAAACTAGCTAGCTTAAGCTTTATAAATTTATTATAAATTTATTAGCTAAGCTTAAAAAAAATATTTAAATAAATTAAAATAGAAGAATATAATAAATAAATAATATATATAGTAATTAATTATATAAATAATAATAAAGATAAGTATAAAAATAATTAAAAGAGAAATAAAATATAAAAGAAATATAAAAGAAAAATATAAATAAGTAATAGTTATATTTTTTATAAAAATTTATTATAT
>JALPVH010000421.1:0-38956 GCA_023242295.1 Diaporthe ilicicola | reverse complement strand
TTTTTTAAAAAATTTATTATTATATTTCCTATTTAATTTATATATAATATATTAATATTACCTTATTTTATAGTTTTATTAGTAGGCTTTATAATATTAAATAAACTTATATCTTTAAAACTAATTATATTTATATTATTATTTATAGCTATATTTATAAAATCTATATATTATAAACTTCCTATAAAGCTATTAGCTATTATAATATATATATATAGAATATATAGGTTATTTACCTTTATTTTTATTAAATTATTAAATAATAAATTTAAAAGATTTATAAAATCTTAATTATAAATATTATTTAAATTATTTATAGCTATAGCTATATTCTCGCTTTTAGAAAACTTTTTTATAGCTTTAAAAATATCGTTATTAATAAATAAGGCGAAAAGTATCTTTATAACTCTTTTATATTTCTTTTTATTAAAATTCTTTCTTAAAAAGGCAAATATTTTTATTTTTTCTTTTTCTTAAATAGCCTTTTTTACTTTCCAGCTTTAAAATACCTTTTTTAAAAAAAAAGAATAATAATTTTCCTAAATATAGCCTTTTAGCTTATAATTACTATATATAATTAAAGATTTTAACTTATTCCCTTTAATATATAGGGCCTTTTCCGAGAAATTTCTTAAAGTTTTCCTTTAGCTCTTATCTAATAGGCTAAAAAAAAATATATCTATAAAATAGGCTTTAGAATTTTAATAAAAACTTTATAAATTTAAAATATTTATTATTAAGGCTATAAAATATCCAGCTTATAATAACTTATTTAAGTAATTCTATACTATTTATCTTTAAATCTTTAAAAAAGCTTTATTTTATTAATATATTACTTTATATTTTTAAAATTATTAAAAATAATATTAAAAAACTTTTTATAAAGTATATATTAGCTTATAAAGCTAAAAGGCTATAATAAGATTTTAAAATATTTTACACCTTTTATATATTATTTACATCTTTAATAAATATAATAAGCGCTTATTTATATATTAGCTTAATATTTATAAAAGCTTTTCTATTTTAAATTATAATTAAGCTTTAAAAAAATAAATTAAAATTATTTCCGATAATATTCTTTCTTTTTAGCTAAGCCTTAATTTTTATACTTTAATAAATATAACTTTCTATATTATTAAATATTAAAATACTATATTTATTTAGAAAAGCTATTATTAAAGTAAATAAAAGATTATAAAAATAATAATAAAGAAAAGATTATATTAAATTAAAGAAATAAATTAATATAAGAAATTTAAGGTTATTTATTATTTATAAACTAGCGTAATAAAAAATCTTAAAATCTAAATTAATAATGATATAAAGCGAAAAAAGGGCTTTTAAATAATATAAGTTTTAAATAAATTAATTAAATAATTATTAAGATATTAAGAAATATTTAAATAAAATTAAATAAGGTAATTATATAATTACCGGCTTAAGAAAATTTAATTAATAAAATAATATTAAATTAAGGGCTATAATTAGTTAAGGGCTTATTAATTAGCCTAATTAAATAATTTAATAAAATGTTTAGCTTTTAATAAAGGTATTAATTTAATTAAAGGTTTTAATTAAGGTGGCCTTAAAGAGTATTATATAATAATCGAAGATTTTAAAAAGGTGGCTTTAGGGGGTATTATATAATTAGTATTAATTTTAATTAATTTAATTAAAAAAAAAGTAAAATAAAGCTTTTAGGGTTATAACCTATTAAATTAAATATTTAATTTATTAGGCTAGCTATAGTTTAAACTATAGGGGCGATACCTTTTATATATAGATATATCTAATTTACTATAGGGAAATAATAGGAAATAAGATATCCTATATTTATAATAAGCATAGATGTCTAGAATATTCCAATAATATGAACTTCTCTAAGCAGCACAAATTGGACAGAAAGTCGGGCGCGATGACCTGGAGCGCTAAGGGTGTTACCTCCATGTCTGAGACTTTGTGGAGAGCCAGTGAGTCTTCATATAGTGGTCAAGAAGCCAAGGTAGTAGTCAGAGGTCGCCCGTCCGCTGACGATAATTCTGCATGACTTAGTGGTCAAGAAACATGCTGAAGGAGCTGCCACATCCTCGTCAACGGAACGGAACTTGCTCGAACCACGTACTCAAGCGACAAGTAAAGCCGCTTTCCCACACCATCGCAAACAACCGCAAGCACTATTTCGACGCATCAAAGAGGTCTAATGACACTGTCCGAGCCGGGAAGGACAGGTAGCCAACACAGAAGGTAGACAAGACGAAGAGGACATTCTCTCTACCTCACCAACGACGATTCGAGTCCGAAAACAACAAAAAGCCAAGAAGGGTTCGCGAATCCCGTGGGAACTACATCACTGTCGACAGGAGATCGCCGAACTTCTGCAAGAAAAGGTAGTTCGTTGAGAGGAAAGGCTTTTTTTTTTTTTTTGGAGTGAGGAAGAGTTCAAAATTCTGAGCCAGTTTTGCGACGGAAATGCTCAGTCGTTGACGCCACTGAATGAAGTCACGTCCGCATTTGGGAACAGTGTGTCTGGTCGGCTCCCCAATCGAAGCCCACATGCCTGTTGGCAGAAGTTGGAAGTTCGCTCTAGGAGAGAAGAATGCCACTATGGGAGAGAGAAAGGTGTCACGACATATACGCTATGTGCCTATGGCAGATAGCGGCGTCGCTTTTGTACGAATAGTGCAGTGGTCCTATTCGTGACAAAAGGCCACTCTGCAGGAAGGGTATCCAAGACAAGGAACTATACTGGCGCGTCTGCGAAATTGTGGTCAGAACATGAGCTATCGGAACTCGCACTGAGGTGTTCAGAACCGGGCCAAGGCATTGATTGGGCGAAGGTCGCATCCCACTTGCCTGGGCGTAGTGAGTCGGCCTGCTACAGAAAGTATCTTGTGGAGAAGCTCAAGGGCAAAAACATTGAGACCCTGAGTGAGGTTGGTTCTTAGAAAATGCCGGCTTTGGCGGTGGGGGAGATCAGCGAAGAGTTGCAGGACTCAGCAGGAGTGGGATAATGCAACTGTGGAGGGGTGAAGTGGCACTAGGCAGAGCATGATGCCCACTTACTAGACTTCAGGATGGCAGCAGTGCTGTGAGATCGACAAATACAAGCGGCTCAGGGAAGCGGGATGCAGACAGTGGGAGACTGGGTTTTGACTTGCCGCACTTGCGTTGTGACACGTAGATACAGATGAACGTACTGAACGATACCACAGAGATATGAGGCTTAGCATCCCAGTTGAGAGGAAATTTGGTTTCTGTGCTCACGCGTATGGCATGTCGTGGTTCGTTGCATCCTCTGGGGAGATGTGTCGAGCTGCACGAAGCACAGCCATCCTCCTACAACCTTGAACAGCCATTAGTCTACGGGTTTACCAACATTGATTGCGGGATAAGTGACACTGAAGGCTTGGAGGATCTTCATGTGGCACACGAATATTTTGCCATCAGCTCCCGCGACCCACACTGATATCATCCCTGGGATGACGCGGCGAGCACCACATTCTTGGCTACACTACCCTGAAGATCACATCGCGTTTCGTTCAGTGACGTAGCTCCATGCACGACTCTACAGGATGACAGCTTCTCAGCGAAAAGAGAAGGCAATGGATATTTGTACACCGGTGTTCCCATCTTTGCAACTTGAATGGAGATATATTCTCAAGACCATCTCGGCACCAGCAAGTATTACTCGAACACAGAACTTTATCAAACATTTAGATTCATTCATACGTTGCGCTATATTCAGTCAATCGAAAATCTCGATATGGGCATAGGGACAAAGATCAAGGAGAAGCTGTCACCTGACTCTCAAAAAAGCGAAGACCTTGCACAGGGTAGCCACCACAACACACATCATGAGCGCAACACTTCAGGGTTCTCCCACAGCAAGGGACAAAAGATTGGCCCTGAAGTGGTGGCAGACGCGAGCAAGTCCTACCAACGACACAAGAAACAGGACTCGGGCATCGACATGGGCCACGACTCCCGCTTCCGGGAACATGTCGACGAAAGCTCTCCCGACCTCCATGCCGGACTGGTAACATTAGCGCTGATGCTTCAAGACCAACATTGAATCATTGCTATCATAACTGGGAACAAAAAAAAAAAGACATGGAGGATGAAAATATTCGACGGCGCCTGCAGCCTTTCTCGCAACGGCAAAGGCATCCAGCGAAGGGGCTGGTGCTTTGAGGCACCCTCTACCTGGACACCCAGCTCTGCAAGACGCATCAACACACGCCTCCAATGCACCACCAGCTGGGCAATCGACGAATTTGTGGGACTACAGTGTTCGTGTACTGAGTGCGCAATAAAAGAAGCGCGCAGGGTACAGAGAGTACTGCAGGGGAGAGGACATGTTTTCAGTTGGATGCAGGGAAAACGTCTACCGGAGATAATTTCGACATCAATCTAGACATATCGGCGACGTCTGCCAGCAGCAACCGCAGTGATAATACCATAGATTTAATTCACCAACTTTGATACCCATAACCCGAGCCATAAGAACCATAGCAATGCCGTTGCAAACAATCGACTCAGAATTAGAAGGCTTCGCATATCCGGTACGACGACTTTGATGAGGGTTTCGGTTTCCATTTTTCCCAGCTCAAACTGTACTATCTCTCAATGCTATGCTAGATTCGTGAACAACTGTCATGGTTTATGCGACGGGTGTAAAGCAGAACGTCATGGATCGGTTTTCAGAGACCAAAACATTTGGCAAACAATCGAGAAACACCTAAAACAAAATACCTATTAAAAGATATGAAACACCATTTACTCTCTCCGCTCATAATTAATGGCGGTGATAATACCATAGCAGATATGGCACAAAAAACATGAGGCTGTTCAATGAACGATCTGCGGCGACACCTAAAGGCTTTTCAAACCGATACTCAAAACTTTGTAACTGCCGAGCCCTAATAACAGTGAATAAACTACCTAGGTACTCGTCGACGAGCAGAAAGGTGAAGAGAAGAGAGAATTGAACTATGCTAGGTGAAGTATAAACAAGGTATCTGGTATGCCTGGGTTTGTCCCAAACGCTTTGCACATCATAAGACCGCTTCCACACATTACAATTTGATCACAGGGGTCACATAATACGCATCACCGTAGCCAGCATTAAGCCACGCTCAGCATCATCACAGTTCCAAAGTCCCGGAGGCCCAGCACTTCCCCACCCAGCAAGCGAGCAGCGACTCCCTGGACTGCGGGCTCATGCTCGCGGCGACGCGGGATAGATCCAGTCTGCCCTCTGCGCTCTCAACAGCCACGACGCGGCCCTTGCCGTCCTTCCACTCATACCCCTTACTCCTGCCGCCGAGCCCGAGCGCGCCGCGCCTCTTCTCGACCGAGAACATGAGCCGGCGGTTCCACTCAAACTCTGGCTGGTAGCCGTAGCGGGCCGACAGCTTGGACTCTGCCTGCGCGCCACGCTCGCGCTCGCTCTTGCGCGTCATGTACCAGAACTTGCAGCCGCTCTTGCGCATGAACCCCTTGCCCATGCCGAGGAACCCGCCGCCCTCGAAGCGGATGAAACCCCTGTTGCCGCCGTGGTCGTGGTTCGGGTCGCGGTGCATCTCGACGCGCCATGAGGGGCCGAACCCGAGCCCGGGGACGCCGAACCCGCCGATCAGCTGCATCACCTGCAGCAGGAACAGCGTGTGCTCCTCTTCGTAGCGCAGGAACTGGCCCGAGTCGCGGCGGAAGAAGCCGTTGCCGCTGAAGGCCAGCATCCGGCTCTCGAGGTGGTCCAGCGGCCGGATGCGCAGCTGGTACGGCCGCCCCGCCTTGCTGAGCCGCTCGTCGAGCTGGTACGCAGGCGTCTGCGGCGAGGAGCCCGAGGATGAGTAGATTAGGGGTGAGTGCATGAGAAAAGTGGACGCGGTAGGGTCGTGCCGTGCATAGCCCGGTGGGATGGGTGGCCTGGGGTGGAGCGGTACGGGGTCTGGGATGAACTCCTCTTGTGTTGGTGAGTAAGCTGGCGAGTGAGGTTCCGGGAACGCATATGGTGATGGCGACGGCACTGTGAGAAATGTGGTGCTGCCGGATGAGGCGGGTTGTGCCGTCGATGGCCGGACGGGCGACATGGGTGACGCGGGAGAGAGCGGTCCTCTGGAAACGCGTGATGCTCCCCCGCTTAGGGCATCTAGAAGCGTGTTGTCGATGCCGATGACGGATATTGGCCGGCCCGAGGATGTTGAGGGTCTACGGCCGTGTTGATTTATGGCCGACTCGTCGATTGTTGACATGGAGAATGGCCTCACGATGTTGGTCCGCGGCCTTGCCGTCCGCGGCCTCGGGCTGTCTGAGTCCTCTCTCGGCGGCGCCCATGTTACTCGCGGTGGGGGCGTGAACCCCCACTGCAGAGCCTCATTATAAGAGGGCAGCTGCGGCGGACTCGATTCTACAGCTGCAGTCATCTCATTCCGCACAGCTGTGAAGTTTCGTTTGGGCCAGTAACAGTTGTTGTTCAGCCAGATTGCTGCGGTGGATGTTGTTGCTGAACTTTTCCTCAAATACTGTCGAAAACGCGAACACGTTACATCGCCCAGCAGGATCGAGATGATAATACTAGTATCAGGGAAGGTTGACAAGAAAAGGGAGGATCACCCCGGTCAGGGGCACACGTGGTCAGTGATTGCAGCCTTATATTGCGGCTTGATGCAAAGCCTTGAGGAAGCCCTGGAGGTCGAAGTTACGCCCTGCGCCTCAGAATACAGTTTTGCGGCCGCTCATAGGCGACTGCGGCTGCCAAGTATGCACCCCAGGTTTCATGAACGTGTCCGTGGTCAGGCATTGGACCATGCGCATCCCAGACAAATTTGTGGCTGCTCGCGTTCGATGGGCCAAGCTCTTGGCGGTGCCAGTGGAGTGGGTTTTGGGGAGACAGGCGTCCGAAGGTTAAGGGGCGCGCATTGAGGCCGAGACAAATGAGGGGGCTTTCGTTTCTCATCCCAGCGAGCATCAGCCCTTGGTGGTCCGTAAGCTCACACCACTTGCTGGAGATACTAAGTACAGGCCACAGCCAACCAGGCGCAGCGACGATGACCACGAGAGCTATGACGAAAGGCTTATAAGGCTTGGAAAAATTCTGGCCACTGGTCACCGGGAAGTTTATAAGGGCGGCCCGAAACTCACTAAGAATACGTGCGGCAATATAGGCCTTAACGAGTATCTTCTAAATCCCCCGAGACATACCGGTATATATACCCATACTAATCCGGCCGGCCAAGCCACACCCAGCTAAATTAGGTTAGAAACCTTTTAGCTAGCGGATTACAGCGGATTCTTATTATTTCTCTTTATTTCTTATAACTAATATAATAATAATAGGTTAAATATACGCTAATAAGCCTTCTTATAATATTTTACTTATTTATTAATATATAATTATTAATTTAAGCTATTAAAATATTAGTATATATATTAAATAAATAGTTAAAAATATCCTCTATACTAAAAAGTAAATTTAAACCTTTCTTTTTATCTTTCTTATTATAAATTATTTATAGTATTTTATAGGCTGCAATATCTTCCAATATAAGCTGCCTATATATTTTTAATAACGCTATATATATTTCCCTATTAAATTAATTTTTAACCTAAATATAATATTTATATAATATTAGCTATTAGCTTTTAAAAGTTAAAATATATAAGGCTAAATAGCTATTAGGCAGTTTTATTAATAAATATATTCTAATCTTTATTAATAAGTAATAGAAAAGCTTAAATCCCTTTATCTTAAATATATAAATATACTATTTATAATATAAAACTATTATATTAGAAAATCCTATTATAATATATTATTATTACTATAAATTTAACTAGCCCTAATTTATCTTAAAAGGTTATAAATAATATATAAAGGCTGCTTATAAGGTAAAGCAATATAAAGCTTTCTAATATATTTATTTAAGATATATAATAATAAATAGTAAGTTTTTTAATAAGATTTTTAAAGTTAATTTATATATAATATATTTAATAATCCCCCTATTTATTATAAAGAATTTATAAGCCTATATAGAATTTTAAGGTAATAATTATAGCTACCTTTTTTTATAATATAATTAAGCTTATTATAATAATAGCTTTAAAACTATAATTAAATAATATTTTAAAGGTAAATAGAATTTTAATAAAACCTAGTATAATTATTATTAAAAATAAAACCGTTAATTATAAATTATAGCTATTAATTATAAGCTAAATAAGGATAAGGGAATTATCTTTTAAATCTAATTAAATTAAATAAAAAAGGTTAAAAAAGTAAGGGTTAATATATCCGAAAATTAAAAACTAATAATTTCTTAAATTATAATATAAAGCGCCTTATAAAAAAAATAAGTTAATAATATAAAAAACTAGCTATAAAGCTAAAAAAAAGCTTATAAAGCTATTAACTTTAAAAAAGAAAAAAAAACCCTATTATACGCTTTTATTTTTCTTTTAAAGAAAATAAAGGGTTAATAGAATAAATATATATTAATAATATTTAAAAAAACTTTTCTTCTTAATACTATTTATAATATAAATAAATATAGCTAGCACCTTTTTATACTACTATATTATAATAATAATAGCTATTAATAGCTAAAAGCATACTTTTATTTAAATACTTTTTAAGCCTATATAATTATAATTATACTAAAAAGGTTAATAATAATAATACCCTTTTAAATATTAAAATATATAATTATTAATAACTTAATAGCTAAATAAAAGGCTTTTTATAACTTTAATAAGAAAAGCGGTATTATTTTAACTAATTAGCTTTATTAAAAGTATTAAAAATTATTAATTTATAAAATCCTTAAGGGAAAAAAGTATAAAAAAGTATATAGCTTAGCTAATAGCGCCTTATTCTTAGCAAAAATAAAGGATAAGTATTTAAAAAGATATTTAAAAGCAATTAAAGCTATACCGAAAAAAGCTAAATTTAATAATATTTTAAAAAAAGTAAAAAAAAAGCTTTTTATAAATAATAACGCTAAATAAGCTAAATAGGTAAGGCTATATATACCCTTTTTAATATAAATCCTTATAACTTTTCCTTTTAAAGGCTTTTATAGTATATTAAAAAATAAGAGCTTTAAGAGTAATATAAAATACTTTTCTTTTTATAAAAGTTATATATATATTTTAATAATATTTCTCTTATAATATTATAAAGCTAATAAGGTTTTTATATAATAAGGGAATTTATTATATCTGCTTATATAAAATAGCTACTTTTAAAGGCTGCTATAATTACTATAGGTTTTAATAATATAAAAGTTATAATAAGCTTAAAAAGATTATAAAAAAGCCGTTAAATAATTATTTTTTATATTAAACCTATAAAAGGGCTTATATAAATATAGGTTTTTTTATAAATTTAAACTGCCCTATATTTATTTATAGCAGTTATATATCTTTAACTATATTAATAATAATAAGGGTAATAAGTTTATTAAAAAGATTTCTTAAAAAACCTTTAAATAACTTATTAAAAAAGTTATTAAAGGTAGTAAATAGCTAGTATATAAGAAAAAATAGCTAAACCCTTTTAAGAGCAAAATTAGCTATAAAGGTAATATTTAAGTATTATAATAATAAGTTATAAATTTTATACTTACTTTTCTTATAATTTTTATAATATTTAAGTTAATAGCTTCTTTTATAATAAATATTATAAGAATTCTTATTTCTTATTTATTTAATTTAATATAGCTTATAAAACCCTTTTTAAATATTTTAAGCTGCTATAAACTTATTTTTATTATATTATAAAGCGCTTTAATAAGCTTTTTAATAGTAGTAAAAGGATTTTATAGATTATAAAGCAGCTAGGTAATATAATTATAAGTAAAGCTTTACTTTTTAGCCTAATATAATAATTAGCTAAGCCTTTACTAATAAAGCTATTAATAGCCTTATTTACTTTTATTTTAAGGGTTAACGCCCTTAATATTACCCTATTATCTTTTATTATAAATCCTTTTCCTTTTAGCTACTTTTATAAGAGTCTATATATACTAATAAGTTTAAAATTCTATATATTAAAACTTTTAAAAAAGATAAGCCTTAAAAGCTATATATTTATATATTAAATCTAATAAGGCTAGGTATTATTTATATTATTAATAGCCTTATTTATATAAAAGCGATAGTTTAATAAGGTTTTTATAAATAATTATACTATAGATAAGTTTAATAATTAATATTTTAATATATATTTACTTTATCGGCAGTTAAATTTTATATTAAGCTATAAGTAATAATAATCTTTATTATCGCTTATATATTTATTATAAAAAATATTAACTTAAGCATTTAAGAAAATAATTAATTAGCTAAATTAAATACTTTTAAGTTAATATAGGGGTTAGCTTATAGCTAATAAGGAATTTAAATTTAATAATAGCACCTTTATTATATTAACCGAGTTAGCTTTTAAAAGCGATTATATTAAGAGTAAAAATTTATAAGGTTAGCAGCCCGATATATTTATTATAATAATAGTATTAATTTAACGTTTAATAGTTAACTTTAAAAAGAGGAGAGCTATAGAACCCTTAGTATAGGTTAAAGTAAGTAATAGGCAGACCCTTATAACCCGGGGTAAATTAGTATATTGTATTATAACCCCTTTATACTGGAATTTGCTTAGCAGGCGTTATAGCGAGATATGGCTAATATATATTCGGTATAGATGGCGGGATAGGGGGGGGAAGGGGGGGGTGTCTCGGGGGATTTAGAAGACACCGCCTCGACGGGAGAGCGAGACGAGCCGCGCACAGATGGCTGAACCCGCGTCCCGCTGCAAAGTCCGCCCCGGATTTAGGACTACCTAGAAGAGAAATGACAACTCCGGGTCGTCCGGATCGTCCGTGGCCTTGGCGTATTGCCGCTATCACCGGCCGGGACCGTCGGTATGTCAGGAGAGGTTAATTCTATAAGAAGGAGTGCACGCGTGACATATCCGAGTATTGTATTACAAACATTAGGTGGATACCAACAGTGCCACGAACAGACCAGGAAACACGCCAGAGGCAGCCGATCCAGGAACACAACTTAGTCATGGCGGCGAGAACCCCCATCATAACCCTCGAGGAGCATTTCTTGTCCGCGGCTGCCGAGAACAGCCTAGGCAAAAACGATGAGGCGATGAAACGAATACCCGGCCTCTGGGACAAGTTCACGGAGCTCGGGCCGCTGCGCGTGGGGAACATGGACGCCGGCCAGGTCACCCTGCAGGTCATCTCCCACGGACCGGGAGACCTGACACCAGACCAGTGCCGGGATGCGAACGGCCAGCTCGCCCGGGCGGTCCAGTCACACCCGGGACGCTTCGCCGGCTTCGCGGTGCTGCCGATGGAGCACCCGGGAGAGGCTGCGACAGAACTGCGGCGCACGTGCTCCGAGGCCAAGTTCCTGGGCGCCCTCGTCGACAGCCACACGGGGGCGGGGACCTACTACGAGGGCCCGGAGTACGACGTCCTGTGGGAGGCTGCATGCGAGCTGGACGTGCCGATCTATATCCACCCGACGTGGCCCTCGGAGGACCTCTTCAAGACGTACAGGTCAGATGCCATCCCGGAGCAGGTGTCTGCGTCCATAGCCGCGTTTGGGTTCGGTTGGCACAGCGATGTGGCCACTCACGTGCTGCGGCTCTACGCTGGGGGTGTCTTTGACCGGTTTCCGAAGCTCAAGATTGTCATCGGCCACTTTGGAGAGATGATCCCCTTCATGCTGCAGCGGATCGAGAGGATATCGCGCTTCTGGGGCAAGACGAGATCGTTCCGGCAGGTTTGGGATGAGAATACTTGGCTGACGACGAGTGGGAATTGGTCCCTAGACCCCCTGGCGTGCATATTGAGGAATACGAAGAAGGATAGGATCATGTACAGTGTAGACTACCCTTTTGCGAGCAATGAGGACGGGCTGAAATGGCTGGAAGAGCTCGAAGGCAGTGGCTTGGTCACCAAGGAGGAGCTGGAGGGCATACGATGGAGGAATGCGTCAAAACTGTTAAAAGTGAAGGTAGATGCTTGAGACCTCGGGATGCTCGGCACATGTTCAGACAGATTGTGTGTGGTGTCAAACTACCTAGTCAGTACAACAAGATGTTTTCAATCTATATCGGAGACATGTTCCCAAATACTCAGCCGCACAACGTAGAGAACTACCTAGGTACAATTTGCCATGTCTCGGTCAGCACCTCAAGCCACACAATGGCTGTACTTGTCAAGGTACAATGTTGATATTGCAGCACTGATCGCTGTGAAGTTCGATCACCCATGTAGATCAGTTGCGCACGTGGAAAGATTTGCTCCCATTCAGTGCTTTTTAATCTCACAGCAGCTGCTGTGTAATAGTGTACATCTATCTAGGTATCGGAAAAATCAAACGATACTGTAGTTGCAGAAGGAGCTTGTTCCGTCTGGGGGCAACTCCTGGTATCTCCGTCACAGCCGACCAAGGTGCATTCCACACATGCTTCAGGCTCGATGCCTCTCCAGATCCTTTTGATCGTCAGTCCACTCCTCGCTAGCACCTGACGCCACTCAAGCTCAGTCCGCTCCAAGCCTCCGATGCGAAACATTGTAAAGTCTCTGACGGCCTCTTGCATACCGACGTTGGTGGTGGGAAGTACCAGATCTGCCAGGAGCAATTTTGTCGTCGGCCGCTCTTTCAGCATTGGGACTAGCTGGTTGAGGATGATTCCCAACGAGTCATCGTCCCAGTTATGGACGATATGCCGAAGGTAGTAGACATGAGCCGTCGTGATGGGCTGTGGCTTGAACATGTCGTGCCACATGAACTCGACGCCTTCGGGTGGTCCATTCGGGGCTGCATCGAGCACCGTTTGGAGGTCTTGGACCACGACTCGACCTTTCAGCCCCGGGTATTTCTTGCGCATGTCCCCCATGATGTGTCCCTGTCCACCGCCCACGTCCACAATGGCGACATCATCGTCCTTGATGTCCAATTTCTCAAGCTCGTCGCCGAACGGGTACGCGGTGGGCGCCAGGCTACCGGAACTGAGAGATCTCATTCCTCGGACCATGTCTGCCGCGCGGCTGGGATCCCGGGTTAGGTTAGACCACATGTCATGGGGCAGGCCGTCGGACTCTGTGAGGGAGAAAAGTTTCTGCTCGACTACGTCCTGAACAGTTGGAAGAACCTCACGCAAAATGAAGCGATTGAAGGACAGGTGGTTCTGATCCAAGTACGGCTTCCCGAGGGAAGTGAGGGTGTAGCCAGGCTCTTCAAGGTCCAGAATATCGGAAAGAAGTCCTGCTGCGGTCAACTGCCGCAGAATTCGAGCTAAATCATCGATCGTTATGTCAGAACCGGTCGCTAGTTGGAAGGAATTGGGTACGGACTGATAAATTTCCCCTTCACGCCTGTGTCTTTTGCAGCCTCTGAAAGAGTGATGGTCTTCTGACTTCGCAGCAGTTCCCAGACCCCGATTGTCGCGGCGAGGTCAACGGACACCGCAACATTGACTTGGAAGGCACGGGGCCAGACTTCTGCATCGGGGTCTTCGAGAGTGGCGATCAGCTTCTTGCACTCTAAAATCAGGTGTTGTCGAGCCTGGGAGGCTCTATTTGCGTCAGGTGTGTCCAATGCCTCATTGGCGTCGTTGATGCGGCTAACGATGGAGTTGATTTCCTTGCTGGGCACCTGGGAAGCCATCGTCAGGGTGATGTCGTATTATGTGCAGGTAAAGGTGATTTGGACTATGTCAAGTGCTTCAAGAGAACTCGTGAAGGGCGTTTGTTGGGTGTAGATCCATTTAGGTCTTAGAACTTTAAGTTGCCTGACCTGGGTCCAGGGTGAGTGGTCGCTGCCCCAAGTTCAGGGCTGGAGCACCTCAAAGACACTCGCTTGAGGAAACAACGGTCGTGCATGTCTGAGTCTTTGGTGTCACCCCGACACAACTGTTTCCACCATTTACTTGTTTCTCAGGAATATTCATGTTCACGAGGTTGCACAAGTCTGTTAGATTACGTGGATCATCCTCGAATTCGCATCCAAGCGCGGCAAACTGTGTTACAAGACGCCGGTCGCACCTTTACTACCTCCTGGTCAGTTGTCACAGAGATTGACACTTTCCCCATCTGAACGCATCATTACAGCTGGAAATCTGGCGCAGCAGCCGCGGCTCGGCATAGCGCAAGCTGCCGTCTCCTTAAGTGCCAGTGTGACTGCTCCACCTCCGTCTGATGTTTAACAAGCTGTTCAAAATATCTTCAGGTAAGGCCATTGTTCTCTTTTATCACCAACGATCAATCAACCGCCCTCCGGACGCGGCCGCAGCACTACCAATACGGTAATAGCTAGGAGCAACGCTAAAGCTATATCCCGGCCTCGTATATCTCGAGGTCCAACCCAAGGATCTGGTCTTGAGGACACGAAGCCGCATCCCAAATAGCAGGAAGTGATGACAGGTTATAGTATTTACATTACTTAAGGAGTCTTCCAAGTTCCGTGCAAACAGATCTATGCTCACGGTTGATCGTAGGAAGAGCTCGATTTCGCTGAGGCCGGATGATCCAGTCACATAAAGTGCGTCCGTTGAGTTTGATTGATAACTCTTGGCTATATGTAATCTAATGATACATCTCCAGGACTCTATGGTGATTAAACTAAGCTTTACCACGGTTGAGAAAGAGAAGGTTATAATAATTCTGCGTACGGAATGTAGCGTCTTGTTTGAGCTATGATCTGAAGGTGTCGCCTATCGCGAGCTGTGGTTGGGGAATCTATACTGATACCCTTGCAAGAGACCCCGACGATGAATCACCGGCCTTGCCACCATTATAGCGGGAACCCAGAGCTTTGTCTAGGGTGGGCGAAGAATTATATATGGTGTCGAAGACGAACCCGGGAGCTTCTAGATGAGGCTTGAATCTTGTAAGATCGGGATGGAACCCAGCGTGGCGTCATGTTGAGGACAATAGATATCTTTACCCACCAGGTAAGATTTGAGATGATTGTTGAACTATGTCTGGGGGGGGGGGGGAGAACCAGTCCAGCACCCATATATCAAGTTTGCGATCCCTGAAGGTGATGAGGTCTAGCGAACCGGGATGTCGTAAAGCTCTTCGTGCCGCATGGATACTGACTTTTATGATGGAGAGTGTAGCTTTTGCTCGGAAATATCTCCGTCCTATTACTTTTAGGCGATGCCTTGCTTCGATGTTAAGGCCAGGCTCCATGGTCAAGCCTTTATACCGGTACCTGAAGCTGCTGGAACCTGCTATTCTATCGAGTTATGAGTACGATTAAGGGCAGATTGAGATTCATACGAGTCAAGGGGCTTACGCAGGCAGGATTCTGAGTCTCAAATGAAGACTTCGCAGGATGAGCAGTGCCGGAGCATGATACGAGGTGATGATATGAGCGTTACGATGAGCTCTGAAATGCTGATGGGAATTGAAGCAGTTTAAACCGAACTGTCGGCAAGAAAGGAAAGTTTTGCTCGCTTGATTGGATTAATGTCGATTTACAGCAAGACACCAGACCCATTTTATCAGTGCAATTTCAAGATGTATTTGTGGACATATGATATTGCAAAAGAGTGTTATATAGGGCTCACGATAATGATGAGATGCAAATGAGTGAAGCAATATACTTGACTTCGACGTCAAGGAGACTATTGTTCTTGGCCTGCCAAGAACGCTGAACAGATTCAAGCCTACGTATTGTGAGATAGATTGTTGTTCGATGCCATCGAAGGAGGTTCGGAGATTAAAGTCGTAGCAGATGTTCTCGAAGGAGGCCGAGACGTTGGTTCCTCAGCGATCTCGAGAAGAGGGTCGGGATGTCGGAGTCGGAGTTCGACCATGCTCAGTCTGCAATCAGGCCTTGATTCCGGCCTTGTTGTAGTACGAATCCAGGATATTCTTGTCCGCTGCCAGACTGGTGAACCCGTCTAGGGCCCAGTTCTGACAGTTCCATCTGGAAGACTCGTTCTTCTCAATGTGCACCATCTTCAGAATAGCATCAATGTGCTTTTTGACTTGCTCGATGTCTCCACCTTCCAGGTCTCCAATTTCCAGTATCTCCTTCTTTGAAGATGATTTTCCCATATCCACTGTCTCTGGGCCTTGGTAATAGAAGCCTCCTGGAAGACCGCGCAGTTGAAATGCGACACCTGGGTCAATCTGACGCCTGCTCGGAGCTGTGCCTTCGAAGAATGACCAATGGAATGGCTTCTGCTTGCCCATTCTTTGACCCGTGGTGTATAGACCCCGGTCGTACGTGACGATATACTGAGAGTAACTTATGTCATGGCGGCAATTTCTTGATATGCTGAGGAGACTATGATACGCAGGTAATGAAGGAATTTCTGAAAGTAAGCTGATATAAAAGGAGTCAGAGAACACACGTTGAAGTAGAGTCTGAGATTGGGGCACTATTGTTGATGCTGCTGCTATCGATTTCATCAAGACGGAGGGTTCTTATATATCGAACGCTGTCACCCTCGATGTACGGTGATGAGCAGGCCCCCAGCTTAGCTCTGGCACCAACGTCTCTTCCTCACCGGTCTCCGAATCCTGTATAGCCTACGACCAGTTCGTCTGCCGAGTTTCGTGAACCATCAGCCTCAGACTTCGAGCCAACAGTGATTGTCTGCTCACATGCCCGTAAGACCAGGGGCAAGCGAGGAGACTACCCAATATGACTAGGGCGCATTCAGGTTCTTTCGGCGCAACCACGTGGTAAATATAGGGCTGAGACCACATGATTTAACCATTTCCCACCTGAAAAGCACTTTCAAACCATGTTGAGAAGTATGGAATGGAATCATTACCTATAATTAAAGGCAAACTGGAGCTACATGGGGCACCGCGCGAGTCAAGAATATGATGAGGGCCGGGCTACAATGTGCAGACCGGGCCACCAAAGGGACGCCGTGCCACAAGGGAAAATGAACGATCACATTTTGCGTCTGAAATTTTCTGATCGAGTCTGCTTGGCCTCCGGCACAGCGCCATTTTTCGAAGTCGAGTGGTGGCGGTTGTGGAGCGTGGGATGGACCAACGTGTGGCGTTGATGAAGCCTGGACTGGCCCGGCCCAACTAATTGCTCAAGTATGCCTCACGGCCCACCTTATCTAGCCGCAGTGGTCAATCCGCATGAGATCTGTCAACTTTCAGATCTGTCTTCTGCTCCTCTGCCGCCGTCCGACTTTGTGCGCTCAATTGCCTGAGACGTGCGAGCAAGTTCCCTGCCTTGCACGCGAAGGACGGGCCAAGCACGAGATACACCGGTGGACTACACGCGACGCATCCAGTCCAAACCTTTCATCGTCAAGCCCTTTCAAGTGGTGGATATCGACAGACGAACTCTTCGACAATGAGCCACTCGCGAAGCAAGAGGGAGCTGGAGACAGCTCGTGAACCCTGGATCGAGATCAAACCTGAAACGGTTCGCAAACGAAACGCCAATTACCGCATCCAAAGAGAGGTCGAGGCCATGAGATATGTGCAGCAACATACATCGATACCTGTACCATATATCATTGAGGTACAACTTGGCAAAGATGAAGACGATGTCGGCTGGTTTCTTATGGAAAGACTAGGCGGCGTCCAATTGGACACCGCGTGGAGCAATTTGGATAGCAGCGCCCAGGCTCGGACTATTGGCCAGCTCAAATCATATTTTGCCGAATTACACGCCCTGCGTCCACCAACTTCCCCCGGATGGATCGGATCTTGCTCTCAGGGACCAGCTTACGACCATCGTATTAATAATACGGATACTTGCGGGCCTTTTGCGTCAGTAAGGGAGTTCCACGATATGCTTATGGCTCCGGCCGGAAAGGTACCATGCGGCACCACGATCTCGCACACCCTATGATCTCGCATGGCTAAAACCAAATGGACCCATATAAAACATGGAATTTAAATTGAATGTAACTAACTAAATAGCCTTTTAAAAAAATTCTTTTTCTTATACCTATATATAAGTAAATATAGTAAATAAAGAAAATATTTAGAAAAAATATTTTTAAATTCTTAAAATAAAAACTAAAATTTTATTTTAAAGTTAAGAATGTTAAGATTTAAGTATACTTTTCTCTATAATACTAATAAACTAAAACTTAAATTATTTATACAAATAATATTAAAGTATTTTCTTAATAATATAGTAGCTTTATAAAATTATATAAATATTTTATATCTTTATATTAAAAAGAAAGTATCTATTAAGTAAATATTAGGAAAAATTATATAAAGAAATAAAGATCTTAAGTTTTTAAGTTAAAAGAACTTTTTATATTTTAAAAGAATATTATTTATAATAAATATTTATTATTATTAACTTAAAGATATTTTCTATAAAAATAAATAATATAAAATATCGAGTCCCTTTTAGGTATAAGGTTAAAAGACTTATAATTATATTTTTTTTAAAACTAAATTTTATTTAATTATATTATATTTCTGCAATTAGGCTTTATTTCTTTAATTTATTTAAATAAAAGGTAAACCTTTTTAAAAAAGCGTATTAAATAATTAATATCTCTTTTTCCCTTTAGCTTATTTCCCTTTAGCTTATTATAAATTATTGCTTTATAGGCAATAAACTTCTTTATTTCTTTTAAATAGATCTTATATATTTTTAAGGTGCTAATAAATATATCGATTTATTAGGATAAGAAAGGGTTTTTATTTTTACACTCCTTTACCTTAATAAGAAAACTTTTTATTTAAATAAAGATTTACTTATTATAAATAAAGTTTATTTCTATAGCTATTTATAGTAAAGCTGTTAGATCTATATATCTAGATAATGGAATATAATAGCCTTACCTAGTATATATAAGTGGTAGTTTAAGCTTAACTATTATCTTAGTTTTACGCAGCAAGTTAAATAATTGCTTTTAAGTGGTCTTATAATATAGCGGAATAAGGTTATAATAGTTACTCGGTTTTGCTAGATAGATATATATTTAAGCAGAGCTAGAACCTTTAAGGTAATGGCGGCTTTTTAATATCGCTTATTTTAAATAACTTATAAAGGCTTAAGTTATATAGCAATAGTACTTTTATATAATAATTAATAGTATTAGATTAGCTTACGGCCTATAATAGCTTTAACCTTAACAGATTAGTTTATATTAAGGCTAATAATACCGGCGCAAATAGGCGCGGCCTAACGTTATAGCTATTAACGCAAAATAGCGGCTTTTAATTATAGATAAGCTTATAGAAGCAGATTAATAAGTTATTATAAAAAGTTTTATATAATAAAACCTATTATATTAATTTTAAAAGATATATTATACCTTATTCTTTTCGGATATTTATTATTATTTTAGCTTAATAGAGGAATTTAAATAAATAAAATAGTCGATAAAGTATTAATTATTTTATTTATTTAAGTTTTTTTATTAAGCTAGAATAATAATAAATATTTAAAAAGAATAAGGTATAATATATTTTTTAAGATTAATATAATAAGTTTTACTATATAAAACTTTTTATAATAACTTATTAATCTTTTATAAGCCTATCTATAATTAAAAGCCGCTATTCTATATTAATAGCTATAGCGTTAAGCCGCGCCTAATTTATTTATATTAATGCTATTAACCTATTAAAGTTAAAGCTATTATAAGCTATAAGTAACCTAGTTTAACGCTGTTAAGTATTATATAAAAGTATTATTGCTATATAACTTAAGTATAAGTTGCTTAAAATAGGCAATATTTAAAAGCTATTATTACTTTAATTAAGGTTTTAGCTTTACTTAAATATATACTTATTTAGCGAAACTAAGCAATATAACTTTATTCTATTATATTATAAGATTACTTAAAAGTAATTATTTAGCCGAAACTAAGATAACTACTAATTAAGCTTAAATTACTACTTATATACGCTTAAGACCCTTAAATTAGGTAAGGCTACTATATTTTATTGCTAAGCATTTAAATGTATAGATCTAATAGCTTTATAGCTATAAAAATAGACTTTAAATATAATAAGTAAATCTTTACTTAAGTAAGAAGTTTTTTTATTAAAGTAAAGAAGTATAAAGATAAGAAACCTTTTCTATTTAAGTAAATAAATATATTTATTATTACTTTAAAGATATATAACTCGGAAATCTATTTTAAAGAAATAAATAAATTTATTACCTGTAAATTAAGAATTAATAATAAGTTAAGGAAAGGATAAAAGGTTATAAATCTAGCACACTTCTTTAAGAAGGTTTATATTTTATTTAAATAAATTAAAGAGATAAAGCTTAATTATAAAAACGTAATATAGTTAAATAAAATTTAATTTAAAAAATATATAATTATAGGTCTTTTAACCTTATATTTAGGAGGGATAATATAAAGTATTCATTTATAAAAGGAATAAAATTAGAAATAATAGGTATATTATAAGGAAACTAAATAAATAAGATATTTAATTAATATATATTTACTTTTATTTTTTAAAGTATTATTTTAATTTAAGAGTATTTTTAGGCTTTATATAAATAATATTATTTCAAAATGAAAATGATTATTAAAGTATTTATAGGGAGGAAAAATAAAGTGTTTTTTGGTGTGGTGCGGGGAAATTGGCTGTGCGAGATGAGATCATGGGGTGTGCGAGATCGTGGTGCCGCATGGTATTCCCTTACTTGATCCCGAAATATCGCCCGCGGCATCCCGACGGCGACGAAATAGTTTCGCGCATGGGGATGTTTCGTACGAGAATATACTTGTCGACCCCACGACAGGGCCATGTCACTGGGATTATTGACTGGGAGATGGCAGGGTTTTGGCCTTGTTGGTGGGAATACAGAAAGGGCCTCTGCGGTGCCAGGTCCCGGATCTGGTGGGACAATATTCTCAGAAAACGGATATTCGCACCCGCAGAAATAGATGGTTAACCTGCTGCCCGCTAATTAAGCAGCCGCTAATAGCTGCAGCCAATTAGAGCCCGCTATTTAAACTCGCTTAACCCTACCCGTAACACTTTTAATAACTTACCTTTATTATTACTATTACTATTTAACTTTAATTAATAACTCTATATTTCCCTTCTTAAGTATAAGGTTAAAAGACCTATAATTATATTTTTTTAAACTAAATTTTATTTAACTATATTATATTTTTATAATTAAGCTTTATCTATTTAATTTATTTAAATAAAAGGTAAACCTTTTTAAAAAAGTATATTAAATAAATAACCTCCCTTTTTTTATTTAGCTTATTATTTATTCTTACTTTATAAGCGATAAACTTATCTATTTCTTTAAAATAAACCTTATATATCTTTAAGGTAATGATAAATATATCGATTTATTTAAATAAGGAAAAGTTTTTATTTTTACGCTTTTTTACTTTAATAAAAAAACTTTTTATTTAAGTAAAGATTTACTTATTATAAATAAAATTTATTTCTATAACTATTTATAAGCTATTAGATCTATATATCTAGATAATAAAATATAATAGCTTTATTTAAGTTTTAAGTATATATAAATATTAATTTAAGCTTAAGTATTATTTTAGTTTTAATTAAATAATTACTTTTAAATAGTTTTATAAAATAAAGTTATATCGCTTAGTTTTATTAAATAAATATATATTTAAATAAAGCTAAAACCTATATATATCTTATAAAATTAAAGTAATAATAGCTTTTTAATATCGCTTATTTTAAGTAACTTATACTTAAGTTATATAGTAATAATACTTTTATATAATGCTTAACAGTATTAAATTAAGTTATTTATAGCTTATAATAGCTTTAATCTTAATAAGCTAATAGCTTATTAAAAGTACCGGTATAAATAAATTAGGCGTAACTTAATATTATAGCTATTAATATAAAATAGCGGCTTTAACTATAAATAGGCTTATAAAAGTAAATTAATAAATTATTATAAAAAGTTTTATATAGTAAAACCTATTATATTAATCTTAAAAGATATATTATACTTTATCCTTTTTAAATATTTATTATTATTAAAGCTTAATAGGGGAATTTAAATAAATAAAATAGTTAATAACTTTATATTTATATTTTACTTTATTAATTAATTTCTTATTAAAATTAATTTATTAATTTCTTATTAAAATTAATTAATATAGTATTAAAATATACTTTTTTTATTTTAAAATTATTTTCTTATTATTTTTATAATATTAAGGGTTTTAAGTTACTTAAGCTTTAAGGTATAATAATAAGCTAATTAAAGAGGCGGTTAATTGCTAGCTTAGCTGCTAGCTAGCGGCTAACTATTATTAATATTTTATAATATTTAAGAACTTATTAAATTTAAGTGTTTCTTTAAGCGTAAAATCGATTAATTAATATAGCGGCGGTTAATTAATATAATAGCGATAAATATAGTTAAATATAATAGCTAATATAGTTAAAATAACATTATATATATAAATTTAGATAGTAGCCGTTTTTAGCGCACTAGGGCCTATATATACCGGTATATCATCCATTTCTGCAGGTGCAATTATCCGTTTTCTATTCTCAAGCAGATTATGGTCGCTTACCCAGACGCCACAGAAGCTGACATGGATTTGGAAATGTTCTAGCTGCTGAATACAGCATGTACAGAAAGACACTATCTTAAAAACCACCGCTTTGCACTATTCTGCCTTGGCCCATTTAATATGAGATGGGAAATTCGCACAGAGGGAATCGGGGGGGACACAGATATAACTGAGCCCTGGGGCACGTATAACGCCCACCTCCCAAACTAGTATTTACACCGTCATTTCGATTGCCCTGGTCTCTTCAAACTGGGTGTACAGAAACCATGCGCCTTTTAATAATAGTTTCAATGACCTTCTCTATTTTACCTGCACCCAGAACAGTCGCAAATGAAGCCCCAAATTTGCTGAGTTTGTTCTTGCCACTCGCTGTGACTGAAGAGGTTGTGGTCCAGATATCTTAGCGTCAACTCTTCCCCTTCCTCTATATTTTGTATGGCAGTCACAATCTTGTGCCCGTCTGAATTCTGTGTCGATCTGCTATTTGGCTGGCATGCGTGGTTGATGCGGCTGGTCGTGAGAAACAGCCTGCCGATCCTCCAATTTAAACCACCGCCTGGCAAGGCTTTTGAAAACTGGTTGGTGTTGAATGTGCAGTAGAGCCTCACAACGAAGTCAAGATCCGAGTCGTCAAAGTCGACGCTCATGCTTCTCATATGCGACTCAAACCAGTCGCGGGTTCCTTTTTTAATATGTGGGTGTAGGGCTGCGAACTGTCGACGCATGTTGATCGGGAGGCGGATGTATTGGCCGATAAGCTGAATCAGTACTATACTGAGTTGCTCAACGGCTTCCTCCTTGCTTGCCGGCTCTTGAGTTGGTTCTTGGATTGACAGCACAAATGGATCATCGAGAATGATGCTGCCAGCGGGAATGCGGCCGGTGGCAACTGCACCCATTCCTTTGCCCGGTATCTCGCGTATCGTGAACGGCGGACCTGTCAATATCCACCTCGATGAGTATCGGTTGCTAGTAATCATATCTTGCAATGGTCAAAATTCTCACCCTTGAGACTTGGAAAGCTAGCCTTCGAGGGTGTATTGTCACGCAACGGGTCCTCTCGTGACACGGCATCTAGGAGGTGTCTGACATGGAAGGGAATGGCATCTTTGTACGTGTCTGTTTCGACCCCGATGAGGCTTGAAAGGAAGGAGTCATATCGCAGGTCGTCCTCAAAGGGGTCGTCCTCTTGCAGTCCCGGCAGTAGCTGCTCTAGCTGTGACGGGAAGATTTCATCGTCAAATTCCATATTCGAAGCCACGGATATAATTTACGTGTCGAGAAGGCGAATGATATTGTCTCACGTTTCGAAAAGAATTTCGGCCGACTTCCCAAGCACGCATTCGTCTGATACAAATTGCCGCATTTGATTGAAGCACAAACGAACGGTATGCTTACGAGTTTTTCTCAGGATCCCAAACAATTTAAGTGACTCCCCTTATTCATATTCTCCATTTTCACGCTGATCGATCGATTCAGCTTTCATGTCCAAGCTGCACAATGTTGGAAGACTGAGTCAGCTCGACGAGAAGACCCATCTGCCGTTGATCCGACTTACACCGATAGCATAAATCAGTTTCCACCTGGGCACTTTGCTAACACATTTTTCGGTATGACGTCAAGATCAAAGGACGTTTCTCTTAAGGGCCTACTTAAATCCCACTACTGTACTTAGGTAGACTATTGAGCTTACGAAAGATTGTACTCGAGTAGACCTTGCGCTTTTGAGAGATACAATCGCAACTCTAGAACATGGCATCCTTGTATGGTCAGATCGTGATCTTTTCAGGGAAGGCACTCATGTTTCAAAAAGTACAAACGAATAAATCACAGTTCGGTGCAGTGCGGTGAGGTTTTGACAGCTCCAACACGATCACATCCTCCTCTATTGCTGGTAGTCCATTTGTCTATGACATTGCTTGAACTGGAAAAGAAACCGGTAACAGGGTTCTACCATCGTAGACGAATCGCGAGCCGAACGGACTATGAGACTTTTTCCGGTTCTTATCGCAATGGGTACGCATAGCTACAGTGGAGGGTGAGACACAAATCAATAGAGGACATGACATGGCGTGGCACAGGTGCTATGCAGTCTCGTTTACTGGTCGTACCAAGGACTGTCTCATCACTCCGCTGCAGCAGTGTGCTCGACAGCGGTTGGCAGCATCCACACGAAGCGTACGACAGCAGGTAAAGGACATACTGTCTTACAAGGAGTTCTGGTGCTGCTATTTTCGAAATCCCTTTCGAAAGTGTGTAATCCAACTTTCCTTTTCTGGGAGCTTGTCTTTGGAAAAGTCAAGTTTCTATTGGATTTCAGAAGTCCGAGCCCTTATCTCGCTAGTCACACAGGTGTATCCCCATCACACGCAGGTGGCTCGAAAGTGGAATGTCAATTTTTACTGTGAAAACACCAATGATGTTTAAAGCTTCGGAACAACATTTCATTGATTGGATTCTCACAAAATAACAAAACCAGTGCTGATCTGGAGTTGGAGACTCTCCTCGCCGCCAGTTTCTGGCCTTTGCAGGGCGACAGCTTCAACTTGTCAAATTTTCATGGACTATACATCATTGCAGATGAGCATGCAGGATAGTCAATTGCTCTGGGATCATGACCAAATACATTCGGACTGAAAGCCCTGATTGAACAACTTGCTGGCATTGTTATAGCGCACCTATTTTTCTTAATTTGCATCACTGTGTACCTGCGGTGCGGGCTTCACATCTCCTCCCACCCAATCCAAGGATGTACATCAGTAGCTTTTTCACAGCCGCACGGGGCGTTGATTGTATTTAAGGCCCCTCCCGCTCAAAGCGGTTGAATTAGAGGTCGAATTCAACCCGCACCCAGCATTGACACAAGAAGAGACAGTGTGAATGTACTTGATCTTTCCTCCCTCGATCCTGAAGAAGTGGCTGTCCGGCATGGCCTGATCCGGTACACTGCGATCAAGCCCAGGGAACCCAACAAATATATCGACGGTACCATACTCCTCGTCGACGATGTAGCGACGGTAGGGAATCTTGATGCTGCTGGGAAGTCCGCCGATATCGCATGTCTCCCCGGTCGGGTTGCTCTCCCCCGTATATGCTCCGCCCTCCAGCCGGGCGCATGTGGGGCCCCAGGGGACTACGACGCTGACGTTGTCGAAGCGGTCGAAGTAGGCATCGCCGCCTGCTTTGATCACGGCGCGTGTGTCCTGCTTTGCTGCGGGAATGGGGTCCCAGTTCTCGATGGAGTTCCAGTAGGCGTATCCGGTAGCGTTGAAGAGCCAGTCGCCTTGGTCGGTCACGATCGATTCCATAAACGCGATATCGCCCTCGTCAGTGTAGAGGATCCTCGTTCCGATGATATACGGGTGGGCTGGGTCGATCACAATAAGCTCGGTGAAGGTGGCGCACTGGACCGTGTCGTGGATGCTTCGGTTGTGGTTGATGTTCAGAGACTTGGTCAGGATGCCGGACTGGGGGTCCATGGTTTGGCCATTTTCAGAGTACTATCAATTTTGAATCAATGATGATATTCAGTCCGAAGATGGAGTAAAGAACGGAAAGTCACTGGTCATCATCTTGATGATGTCTTCACAATATTGTATGTATTCGGAGACAGCGATTATATTTTGGACAGGAATGACAGTAACGACGATAGTAAATAAGAGTCCAGAGTACTTCGTAGAGATGCTTACAGTTGCGACGTCGATGAAGGAAGGCAGTTCATCGATGCTTCCCGAAGCTTGTGCGCCGACATATTGGAGAGCCCATTCCTTAAGGTCTGCTCGGTCGCACGCTGCCGAGGCAGTTGTAGCAAGAGATGCTAGGAGAAACAAGGCATAGGAATACATTTTCGGTGGCCTCGAAGTTACTCGATCGAAGTCCTCTGTGGTGTGTGTGCTGCAATCTAAGCTGCTCATCTTGCCCTGCCAGTGGCTGGCAGGCTGTCATGTTTCAAATTTATAACTATGCTGGCATTCCTCAACATTGCGAATTGTCCCCGAGAATATGTTTATTAGTCTCCGAATCCGTTCTCAACATTGAAATCCTACCCAAGCTGGAGTTGCATTTACCCCTCATGAGGTTTATGGAAATTGAGATTCTGCAGCAACATCAGTTCCAGCCCAGTCCATTTTTATCCGGAGAAATACACCTGCAGATCCTGTTATTTAAATCTATCTATCTGTACGTTACACGATCGGACCGGGCAAAATTCTAACACCCGCTCTCTTCAGGGTCTTCTTCCAAAGCATTGGGTCGGCTTTTCATGCACACATTAGGATGCTCGCTCTTCAGAAATGGACTAGCAGCGGGAGCAGAGATTCCTCATAGCAACATTCTGCCTAGTGGAACACCAAAATGGTTTCACGACACAATATTTTAGGTTGTACGGTTGGACAGTTCGTGTTTCCTTCAGATGTGAGCCATCGGCTTGGAATGGGCTCTTCCTCGCGCCTAATGTCGAAGAGGGAAAACAAGTCACTCTGAGGATGCCAGAATTCAAGAGGCCGACGAGAACGGATTAATGGGACTAATAATCATGGTCTTTCACTTCCTTTAGCATGTGCTAGTCAGAACTGGTCTGCGTTGAAAATTCTAAGGAAATCTATTGGATTAAATTTGTACTTACATGAGCCGGCGCACTCCCCAAGTCATAGCTTCTATCATTTCTGGAAGAAATTCAGTAGCGGGGGTCGGAGGATATGCTCCCCTTCGGATATACTCACCTTTAGCGGCTATGCAATATTCGTGCAGATTCAGGAGGCTATAGGGGGCAGGAGCGATAGACTAACGGGTATAGTACTAAAGCGCGTTTCTTAGCAGCCAGATTTAGTAGCAGTTTTCTCTCAAATATATATCACTTTTTACCCTAATAGCTTAACCTTATACTTTATAGTAATAAGATTAAGACTAGATGCTATCGTTAAATAGCTATCGCTTTAAAAACCTTTTATTTGCTTCTATATTCGATTACCTTTTAATTATACTAATATATCTTCCGATTAATACCTCCCTCCTATATTAACTATTTTATTTATTTAAGTTCCCCTATTAAGCTAGAATAATAATAAGTATTTAAAAAGGATAAAGTATAATATATCTTTTAAGATTAATATAATAGGTTTTGCTATATAAAACTTTTTATAATAACTTATTAATCTACTTTTATAAGCCCGTTTAATTATATATATAAAATTATTTTATAATATAATAATAATGTTAATCTATAAGCAGTTAGCTATAGTAGCTATAGCTAATTAGTTAGCTGCAGCCTCTCGGCCTAATAAATAATTCGGCCGAAATACTTTCTTTTAAACTAGCCTATAGCTATTACCCTTTTAACAATAGCTTTAACTTAAAAAATAACTATTAAATTAATTAAATCGTTTTTATTTACTACTTTTTACTTTTATATATATATACCTTTAAGCCTTAAGCTTAACTAATATTAATTAATAATTATTTAGCAATCTTTAATAATAAGGTTAAAAAGGCAGATTTTAATTGTTATTAACTATAAGCTGTTATCTATAAGGCTTCTAAATTATATTAATTAAGCAATAATTTCTATACTATAATTAAAGCTTTTTTAATTAATAGCTATAAGCTTATATTTAGAAAATATTAAGATTAACTATTAATTACTACCTATAATTATCGTTAAGTTTTCTTATAAAAAAAACCCTTAATAAGAATATTTATAACCCTTTAATATACTTTATTAGCATTAAGTTTAAAAAAGATAAATCGGCTAAGCTACTTAGCTATTATAGCTTAAAAAAGATAAGTTATTTAAGCTATTTAAATATAAAATATTATTATTAACCTCCTTTCTATCCCTTATAATAATAACCCTTAATCGAGATACCTTTATTAATTTAATCTTAAAAACCGTTATAGCTTAAAAAAAGTAAGCTATTTAAGCTACTTAAATATAAAATATTATCGTTAACCCCTTTCTTCCTTTATAATAATTACTTTAATTAAAATACTTTTACTAATTTAATCTTAAAACTTTTAAGCTGCTACTTAAATGTAAACTACTACTATTAACCTTATTTCTATTTTTTATAATAATAACCTTAATCGGGATATCTTTATTAATTTAATCTTAAAAACTTTTAAGCCCTTATAAGTTATAATTTATAGCATTATATAAAACTCTATTATTAAAAACCTTTTTTATAACTTTTTTACCCTTTTACTCTTACCTTTATATATATATAACTATAGCTATTAAGCCCCTTTATATAAGCCATTATATAATTAATTTATTTAAAAACTTTAAAACTACTTAAAAAGCGTTAATTAATAATAAACTAAGTTTTTTAAATTTCCCTATAGATTATATAATAGGTTAGCCGGAAAAGTTATTAACTTAATTCTTACTTAATAGCTTATAGCGATTATAATGTATTTAAGATAATTTAGCTAAAAACACTACTTATTTTACCTCTACTATATTAATATACTCTTTACCTATAAAACTGCTATTATTATATAACGTTTACTTAAACACTTTATTATATTTTATACTCTTTTTACACCTTATCTTTACTTTAATTAAAACCTTAAGCCCCTTTATATAAACTATTAAGTAATGAATTTAAAAACTTTAAAATTATTTAAAAAACCTTAATTAATAATAAACTAAATTTTTTAAATTTTCTTATAAATTATATAACAAATTAATTAAAAAAGCTATTAAGTTAACCTTTACTAAATAGCTTATAGCGCTTAAAATATAGTTAAGATAATTTAATAAATATTATTACCTATTTTATTTTTATTATATTAATTTACTCTTTATTTATAAAACTACTATTTTTATTTAATGTTTATTTCTTTATATTTCTTTTATACCCTATATCTTTCTTTACTATATTTCTATTGCTTTCTTTTCCTTTTTTTAATATTATTATAGTTATAATTAAAAAAAGAAGCTTTTTAAAGGAATAACTTTATTAATTAATCTATATAATAATAATATCGGCACTATAGCGTATTAGTTAAGCGTTAGGGTACCCTTTTATATTAGCAATATAAAGGGTATAGGTTTAAATCCCGCTAATGCCACTAAACCTGCCCTCCCTTTAATATGCCCTTTTAGCGCTAAGGGGCAAGATTATTTACCCTTAACTAATTCCCTATAATTATATACCTATTACTATTAATTATTATATCCCTAGCTAATAAAGTTTTTTTCTTTATACTATAGGTTTTTCCCTATTAGATGCCTATAGGGCCTTCCGGGAGGTATTTAACGGTATAGTAAATGCTCCTTACTATATAAAGTTACTTATAAAAGCTTAAGTATAAAGTAAACCAAGGTTTATTAAGGAAGGGGAAGCTATAGCTTTACTTATTATAGCTTTCTTCCCCTTACTTACTATATTTTAAGCTTTAAGAGATAGAATTTAAATAAGATAAATAATCTATAATAATAATATCTATTTTATTAAAACTATTACCTATAAGTAAATAATTCTTAAGCCGGTTATAAGCCGTAATAATAAATATTATAATATTCTTAATAAAGTAAAGCTATTATAATAATCGATAATTATATTAGCTATTGTTAAGGATTACTTATTAGCTAATACTTTATAAACCTTCTTTAGCTTAATTATAAGCTTAATTATAAGCTTAACCGTAAGGCCCCTTTAACCTGCTTATTCCTTTATATATTATAATTAAACTATATTAATTTTATAACTATTATAGTTTAAGTTATATATAATTATAATTGTAATCTTTTAAAATAAAGCTATTTATTACTATAATAGGTGTAAGCTAATAATACTATCGATAATATAATAAAAAGTTTAAATTAAAAAATAAGCTAAAAACCTATATTAGCACTAATTATAAAAAAAAGATATAGTATTATATAAAGCTTTATATAAAGTATTATAAAAAGCTATTAATAATCTAGAAATTTTTAAAAATTATTAAAATATATCTTTAAACGCTAATAATTATATAGATTATTAAGCCTTTATTAAGTGGTTTATTAAGCTTTACTTTTTTAATATAATTAATAACTATAAGTTTAAATCTTTAAAGTATACCCCGAAGCGTAATTCTATAAAAAACTAAATACTATTCTCGCTATATAGAAGAATAAGCCCTAATACCTTTTATTACCTTATAATTTTATATAATTAGTAGTACCTATACTTTATTACTTATTAGGGAAAAACTAGCCGAGTTAAGAGCCGAGAAAAATTTAGTAAAGAAGCTAAAATTAGCTTCCCTAATACGCTTAGTTATTTATAAAGAACCCTGCTATATTAATAAGTATAGCGTATTGCTAACTAAAAGTAATTAGGCTTTAAAGGGGGCGTAACTTTCCTTTTATAAGCAGAAGAAAAAGTAATATTTATAGGAATTAAACCTATAGCCTTTACACTTACTATTATATAAGGCTACCTAGCGCTTTACTAATACGCTATAGTGCCGCTAATAATTATATAAACCTTTATATTAACTTTTAAAAGTTTTTTAAAAAATAGTTAAAGAAATATTTTCGAATAATTAATTAAAAAACCCTTTAAAAGATTTATTAATATCTCTATTATAATAGCATTTATATTAATAGTAACGATAAAAACCCTGCTTAAGCATTCTATTATTTTAACTATATTTTATACTCTAATAAAACCTATTAGCTAAAACCCTTATAATAGCTAAAAGCGCTTAAGAAGATTATAGCACCTACCGCTAAAAAGATTTAAAAATTAATTATTAAAACCTTAAAGCCCTTAATTATAAAGCCTTTAATTATAAAGCCTATAATAAAGGCCCTAATAGCATTATTTATAGCTTATAATAATTATATAACTAGCGGCAGCTATACTTTATCACCTTAATAATTAAAATATTATAAGAATAGTTATAGCGATTATAAAAAGGATAGCGATTATAAAAAAGATAGTAACTTAAACCCTAATAATAATAATAACTATAATAGCTTTAATTTTAATAGCTATAGTAATAATAACTTTAATTTTAATAGTAATAATAATAACTTTAGTTCTAATAATAATTTCGATTTTAATAATAACTTTAATTCTATTAGCTATAATTTTAACTATTAACGCTCTTACTAATTAATAGCCCGGTAGTTTAATAATTTAATAGCTTAATAGTTTAATAGCCTAATAGCCTTTAGTTAGTTTATAACCTTATTAGTTATATAATTAGTTATTTAGTTTATTATTTAATTAGCTATTAGTTAGCTTAAACTACTAGCTATTTACTAGCTATTATTAATATTTCGATATAATAGGAAAAGACCTCGGTATTATATTTTAAAGCCTATAGCAGTTATAGCTAAATTAGAAAACTATTAATATTAATTTATAGGTAGTTAGCTATAGTAGCTATAGCTAATTAGTTAGCTATAGCTTTTTAGCCCGGTAAATAATCCGGCTAAAATGCTGTCCTTTAGATTAGCTTATAGCTATTGCTCTTTTAATAATAGCTTTAATTTAAAAAATAACTATTAAATTAATTAAATTATTTCTACCTATTACTTTCTGCTTTTATATATATATACCTTTAAGCCCTAAGCTTAACTAATAAATAATAAAGAAAAGATAAAAACTATATATACGTTTTAAGTAAAGAAATATATATAATATAAAAAGAGTTACTATTAAAATTAATTAAGTTATTAAAGATTTATAAGTTTAACTTAAAAAGTTTTTTTCCGAGTATAAATATAATATAGATAAAAAGATTAATAGTAAAAAAACTATATATATTAAAAGATATAACGTATTATTTAATAAAGATATATTATTATATTACGAAAACTTTAATAAAAAGAAAATTAAAAGAGAGAAGCGATCTAAATATACTGCTTATATTATTAAATATACTACTTATATTATTAAATTAAGTAAACTTATATTTAACGTTATTTAAAAAAAAATAAGTTTAAAAGGCACTAATATTAAATAAAGATAAGAGAGAAAAAGAGTTATAATTATTAACCTTTAAGAGCTAAACACTATATTAAATAGTAAGGGTATTATAAGAAATAATAATATCTTATAATATAATAATAATAAGTTTATATTATATATAATAATTATATAACGGAAAATTAATAATATATATAAATAATAAACCTTTTTAAATATAAGGTTAAAAGACTTATAATTATTTTTTTAAAATAAATTTTATTTAACTATATTATATTTTTATAATTAGGCTTTATTTATTTAAATAAAAGGTAAACCTTTTTAAAGAAATATAATAAATAATTAACCTCCTTTTTTCTATTCAATTTATTATTTATCTTTACTTTATAAGCGATAAACTTATCTATTTCTTTAAAATAAACCTTATATATTTTTAAGGTAATAATAAATATATTAATTTACTTAAATAGGGAAGGGTTTTTATTTTTATACTTTTTTATTTTAATAAAAAAACCTTTTACTTAAGTAAAAATATACTTATTATAAATAAAGTTTATTTCTATAGCTATTTATATATAAGTAAAGCTATTAAATCTATATATTTAAATGCTTAGTAATAGAATATAGTGGCCTTATTTATCTATTTTAATTATAGCTATAAACTTGCTTAATAGGTATATATAAGTGCTAGTTTAAGCTTAATTAATAGTTATCTCGGTTTTAGCTAAATAATTACTTTTAAATAGTTTTATAAAAAAGGATATAATAGTTACTTAATTTTACTAAATAGATATATATTTAAGTAAAGCTAAAAGTTTTAAAATAATAACGGCTTTTTAATATCGCTTATTTTAAATAACTTATAAAGGCTTAAGTTATATAGTAATAACACTTTTATATAATACTTAATAATATTAAACTAGGTTACTTATAGCCTATAATAACTTTAACCTCGATAGGCTAATAGCTTATTAAAAGCATTAATATAAATAGGTGCGGCTTAATATTATAGCTATTAATATAAAATAGCGGCTTTTAATTATAAATAAGCTTATAAAAGTAGATTAATAAGTTATTATAAAAGGTTTTATATAATAAAACCTATTATATTAATCTTAAAAGATATATTATATTTTATCCTTTTTTAATATTTATTATTATTTTAGCTTAATAGAGGAATTTAAATAAATAAAATAGTTAATGTAAATAATAAAATTCTATTCTTAAAAAATAAAAAAGAAAATAAAAATCTTTTAAATAAAGAAAAAAAGGTAAAATTAAGCTAAAAGAAAGTAAATAAGCTAAATAAATAGAAAAATAAATAAAAGAAAATATAAAATTTCTAAATATAAGTTTATCCCTTTAAAAAATAATAAAGGTTTAAAAATAAAGTTATTAATAAAAATGTTAATAAGTTAAAATATAACTAGGTAATATAACTATTAAATTATTTAAAAAAGAAATAAGCTAAAGTAATAAGAAATTATAAGGAAATAGTAAAAAAAGAATAAAATATTTACACTACTTATATAGCTTATATAATAATAATTAAGATAAAATAAGGAATAATATTTAAATAAAGAAAATAAAAATAGAAAATATAAGTATAATAAAATAAGTAGTAAAAAAAAGAATTTATAGAATAATTAATAAAAAAGTATTTAAATTTATTATTTTTAAAATATAGTTTAAAAACATTAATAAAAGTATTTAATAGCTATTAAGATATCCCATTATATAAATTAAAATAAAAGTATATAAAAGAAAGCTAGCTATATATTTATAAAGTAAAACTTTAATATTAAAGAATTTATAAGAATTAATTTAAATACTTAACTATTTCCCTTTTAAATATAAGGTTAAAAGACCTATAATTATATATTTTAAACTAAATTTTATTTAATTATATTATATTTTTATAATTAGGCTTTATCTATTTAAATAAAAGGTAAACCTTTTTAAAAAAGTATAATAAATAATTAACCTTTTTCTTTAATTTATTATTTATTTTTACTTTATAAGTAATAAACTTATTTATTTCTTTAAAGTAAACTTTATATATCTTTAAGGTAATAATAAATATATCGATTTATTTAAATAGAAAACGGTTTTTATTTTTATACTTTCTTATTTTAATAAAAAAAACTTTTTATTTAAATAAAAGTCTATATATTATAAATAAAGTTTATTTCTATAGCTATTTATAGCAAAGCTATTAAATCTATATATTTAAAGTAATATTATACTTAATAATAAAATATAGTGGCTTACCTAGGTTTTAAATGTATATAACTACTAGTTTAAGCTTAATTATTATCTTAGTTTCGGTTAAATAATTACTTTTAAGTAGTTTTACAGAAAAGGTTATAATAAGTATATATTTAAGCGAAACTAAAACCTATATCTATTCTATAAGATAGTTAAAGCAATAGCGGCTTTTTAATATTACTTATTTTAAGTAACTTATATTTATATATAGCTTAAGTTATATAGTAATAATACTTTTATATAATGCTTAATAGCATTAAATTAGATTACTTATAGCTTATAATAGCTTTAACCTTAATAAATTAATAGTTTATTAAAAGCATTAATATAAATAAGTGCGGCCTAATATTATAGCTATTAATATAAAATAGCGGCTTTTAATTATAAATAAGCTTATAAAAGATTAATAAATTATTATAAAAAGTTTTATATAATAAAAGCTATTATATTAATTTTAAAAAAAATATATTATACCTTATCTTTTTTAAATATTTATTATTATTCTAGCTTAATAAGGTAATTTAAATAATAAAATACTTAATATATCTTTTTAATATAATATTAAATATATTAAATTATTTAAATAAAAAAGAGGTTTTATCTTTATATTTCTTTATTTTAATAAGAAAACTTTTTATTTAAATAAAGATTTACTTATTATAATTAAAGTTTATTTCTATAACTATTTATAATAAAGTTATTAAATTTATATATTTAAATAATAGAATATAATAGCCTTACTTAATTTAATGGTTTTAAATATATATAAATATTAATTTCCTTTTTAAATATAAAGTTAAAAGATTTATAATTATATATTTTTTAAATTAGATTTTATTTAATTATATTACGTTTTTATAATTAGGCTTTATTTTTTTAATTTATTTAAATAAAAGATAAACCCTTTTAAAGAAGTATATTAAACGATTAACCTTCCTTTTTCTATTTAACTTATTATTTATCCTTATTTTATAAGCGATAAACTTTTTTATTTCTTTAAAATAAACCTTATATATTTTTAAGATAATAATAAATATATCGATTTATTTAAATAAAGAAGGGTTTATTTTTTTACGCTTTTTTACTTTAATAAAAAACCTTTTTACTTAAGTAAAAATTTATTTATTATAAATAAAGTTTATTTCTATAGCTATTTATAAGCTATTAAATTTATATATTTAAAGTAAATAAAGCGAGCTAAAGCTTATACTTAAATAACCTATACTAATATAGCTAAGTATTATATTTAATAATGAAATATAATAGCTTTATTTAAATTTTAAGCGCGTATAAATATTAGTTTAAGCTTAATTAATAGTTATCTCGGTTTTAGCTAAATAATTGCTTTTAAATAATCTTATAAAATAAGGTTATAATGGTTGCTTAGTTTTACTAAATAAATATATATTTAAGTAGAGCTAAAACTTTAATTAAAGCGATAGCGGCTTTTTAATATCGCTTATTTTAAGTAACTTACTTAAGTTATATAGCGATAATACTTTTATATACTAATATTAATAATACTTAATAGCGTTAAACTAAGTTATTTATAGCTTATAATAACTTTAACTTTAATAGGCTAATAGTATTAATATAAATAAATTAAGCGTAACTTAATATTATAACTATTAATATAAAATAATAGCTTTTAATTATAAATAAGCTTATAAAAGATTAATGAGTTATTATAAAAAGTTTTATATAATAAAACTTATTATATTTATTTTAAAAGGTATATTATACTTTATCTTTTTTAAATACTTATTATTATTTTAGCTTAATAGGGGAACTTAAATAAATAAAATAGTTAATAAATATTAGTTTAAGTTTAATTAATAATTATTTTAATTTTATATAATATATTATATAATTACTTTTAAATAGTTTTATAAAGTAAATTTATAATAAATTTATATTTAAATAAAATTAATATTTATATATATTTTATAAGATTAAAGTAATAATAATCTTTTAATATTATTTATTTTAAGTAACTTATTTAAATTATATAATAATAACACTTTTATATATTAATAATGCTTAATAGCGTTAAATTAGCTTATAACTTATAATAGTTATAACTTTAATACGCTAATAGCTTATTAATAATATAAGTATAAATTAATATAGCTTAATATTATAGCTATTAATATAAAATAACGGTTTTTAACTATAAATAAGCTTATAAAAGATTAATAAGTTATTATAAAAGACTTTATATAATAAAATTTATTATATTAATTTTAAAAGATATATTAAACTTTATCCTTTTTAATATTTATTATTATTTTAGCTTAATAAAGAAACTTAAATAATAATAATAATATTAATTTATTAAAATAGCTTTAAAGTTTTAATTAAAATAGAAAAAGATATTATATAGAGTAGTTTATATATTATTTAAAATAAAAGACTTTTTATTATAAATAAATAATTAGTTTTTTTTAAAAATATATATATAATTATATTTACCCCTTTATTCTTCTTTCTTTTAAAAAGAAACCTTATATTTTAAATTATTTATTATTATATAATGGTTAAAGAGCTAGAGAGAGGTATAGATATATTAAAAAGTGCTTTTTAATTAGGAAATTAGGTTTATACGCGGCAAAACTTTAGTGCTAAGTAAGGTAGTGACTTAGAAAAACTATAGGCTACCTTTTAAATAGCAAGTACTAGGTAAGCGGAGAGCCGGAGCTGGGTAGGCGGACTAGAAAAGCTGGGTAAGCGGACGTTAGCTGGTAATAGTCACCCTTATGGCCGAACCACGGGGCTTAAGGAATTCCGACTCTGCCAGAAAGGGCTCGGTAAGTGTTTACCTTATCCTTAAGCATTTAAGGCCCTCTTTAAACACGCATTAGCTTAATCGCAACATATTTTTTAGTAAGAATATCTATTAGATTATATATAATTACCAATAATTATAGATTATTTAATAGGTTTTAATAATAACTTAATTATATCTATCTTATCTATATTTTATAAACCCCTTTCTTTCTAATAGTTAAGCCTTTTTATTAATATTAATATAAATACTTAAGGCACCCCCTTTAAGTACACCCTTTTCGGATAGTTTATAAGAAACCGTTAAATTTAATATACCCCCTTGGATTTATAAGTATTATAAAGCTAAATAATCTTAATCCTTTATTACTTTATAT
Organism: Diaporthe ilicicola; assembly: GCA_023242295.1. NCBI lineage: Eukaryota > Fungi > Ascomycota > Sordariomycetes > Diaporthales > Diaporthaceae > Diaporthe > Diaporthe ilicicola. The sequence continues at coordinate 1,067 of JALPVH010000421.1, read as the reverse complement.
TTATTTTTTATAAGGTTTTCTTTTAAAATATTTTTTTTATTCTTTTATATTTTTTAACCCTAACTAATAAAGAAATCCATTTTATTTTTTAGCTAATAAAGCCTTTATTAACTTATTTATTATTATTTATATTATAGATATATATTTTATTATAATACTATTTTTTTAAATTTTCTATTAAAGCTAATAATTATAAATATCTATATATTATAACTTTATTTTAAAAGTAATAACTTTTATATTAATTAGTTTAATAGTTTAGATATTATTATATTTAATTTAAATAATATTATTATTTAATTTTATTAAAAGTTTTTTAAAAAGCCTACTTATAAAAAGTATTTCTTTTATAGCTTATATAAATATTAAAAGCTTAGCTTTTATTATTAATATTATAACTATATTTTATTTATTTACCCTTTAATTAATAAAGCGTTTAAATAATTATATAATAAAAGCTTATAAGCTTTTTTAATTTAATAAGTTATTTATAAATAAGGTATTACTTATAATTATTAAATTATTAAAATTTTTAAAATATAAAGTAATTTACTTAATATTATTAAGATATAAAAGGATTTAATTAGTAATATTTTAATATTTTTCATTTAAATTAATTAAAAATTAAGTAAATTATAATATAATAAATATTATATTTAATTAAATAAATATTATAATAAATAAAAAAGATTTAATTTTTTATTAATATTTTTATATTTTAGCTTATATAGCGGTATTATTTTAAGGTAATAGCTTTTTAGCTATTATAAGAATTATATAAAAAATATTCTTTTTATTAATAAGTTTAATAATCTTTTTAATATATAAGATTTAAGCTAGTTAGATTTTTTTATTTAAATAATCTTATATAATCTTTATATTTAAAAGTTATTATATTAAATTCTTTTTATTAATTTTATATTCTTTTTTAAAATTATTAAATAAGGTTATTAATTTTATTTTATTTATTCTTTTAATAAGCTATAATAATATTATTAATATAAAATAATATAGTAATAAGGTTTATATAAAACTTAATTATATTTATATTTAAAAAGTATTTTATT